>JABASD010002524.1:0-26003 GCA_019776165.1 Pogonognathellus flavescens
TAGGCAAGAGGCACTCTGGCCTGGTGGTGCTTCTGGCCTTCGACAAATATTTGTCAACAATTTTGTGACAACTTAATTTGTGGGATTGGGTGCTCCACATTTCTTTAGATAAAAATGAATCTAGGGTATTGGATTTTTCATTTCATTCTATGAAGTGGCAATGTAAATCTATTGGTGGGTGCATTAAGTGTAAAGATAAGAGGATGTCTCCAGGATTATCATAATTCGATATGTCAATACAAATCGTCTCATTATGGTAACTCTTATATATACTAGTGTTCATTTCACACGACCAACTCACACGCTGAATAATTGCACAGTTGCAATAGTAATTTCATTTAATATTTATCGTTAGGCACATTATAACTGTCTGTTAGGGTTTACAAAGGATTGAATTATCTAATGTATGAAATCATGGAATGATTGCTCAGTTGGATGTACATGCATTCATCTAACAATGTTTTCAATGCAAATAGATCAAGGTTTAGAAATTCAATTTAGGTACTACTATTAGAATAGAGTTAAATTCTACATTCAGCTTGAGACTTATCATGGAAGAATTAATTCATGTCATGACTCTCATGGTTATTAAGCGTTTATCATTTCTAATGCAGTCCTGTGCAAAACCTTTTAGAATCACAATTTTTTATAAATAATTGTCATGTTTGAAAAGTATTATTTATCTAGCAGTTATAGTATGAAGATTAAATATAAAGCATATAGATAGCTTCTACCGTCATTCTGATGAGTTACATGGTTTGTGTTGAAAAACACTTGCTTCTCCAAATCCTGTGTAGTAAACTCCACATGTTAGCTAAAGCACCTGTATTTTAAGCAGTAGTGGTAGTAATCCGTTCCATGGGTAAACGCATTCACTTCGTTCAGCATTCTACTTTTTGTACGTTCTGTTGGTACATCTTTTATTTCCATTAAACAAGTTTGATGCATACATGCATACATATTTGACTTGACTGGTTTACGTGTGCCAATTTTTTTCAGGATAGGCCAAGGACGAATGAGTTCGTTTCAAACTTCTAGTTACTTTCAAAGAAAGATATTTTGTAGCAATAGCAGTAAGGCTTAGAAATTGAAGATGAGCATGCAGCTTAACACTAAAGCTTGGGATTTTATTAGTTCTCTTAGCGATCCTAACAAGCAATATAATACATAATACAAATAGCACAATGCTTTTGTTGGGTTTGTAGCATTCTCGATGTAGCCATTCATTTGTACTAACCTTCCAAAAATAAAAATATCATATCTACATTTATATTGCATCTCTGCAGACTTTTCGTCATACTACGACAAATTCTATTACGCACTTTGCTTTATCTATGAATATACGCCAGTCTTTTAACACTATCATCATCAGGCAACTCAAATTACACATAGGTATAGTATATGTGTATAATATTAAACTTGTGGTAGATATGTCGATGTAAGTCGCATTTAGTTTAGTTTAAGCAATGATTGTACATTTTTTGATAGGTATAGTCATAAAACTTCCAGTTTTTACATTTCTACGTCTCCTGAATACTACACAGGCAAACGGAGACAGAGATCCTTTCGTAAAATCTTACTAAGGGTTGTTGGCAGATGGCAATTTAAGTTTTAACTCTGCACTGATATTAATCTAACAGGTTTTCATTGCAAAGGTAAAAGTAAAGGTATATACAGCTCAAATTATACTTAAACCCTTATAATTACCCAGTCCAGTAGCACTTAATGTTGGAAAAGAGTTCAGTTTACATGCAGGCAAGATCTTGTTGGCAAGGCTTAATAGAAGTATACTGATAATATTACGACCAGCATGGTATAATAGACAGGTTTTCCAAGAAATTCGTAACCCTAACAGCTCTTGTTGATTCAATTCAATTTGCTATAGAGCACCTGCAAAGGCCCTTCACCTTCTTAGCTTCTCAATACCTTACTTTTACGTTTTGTGGAAAATACTACACATGAAAAGGTTGAGAACACTTACAGTGTAGTAATAATAATACATTATAAAGATCTATATTTCTATAGGAATTTATCCCACCGAAGGACAATGAAAAATGGGTTGCGGTTTGGGAAAAGATTCCCTTGAACTTGTTGTCGACGTTCCTTCCAGATAAAGATAAAGTTTAACAGATGAACCAATTTTGTTGCTCTTTAACTTGAATGCTTTTCGTCAAATGATGTAATACATGAAGGGACGCTTATATAATAATGGCTGGAAACTATTCTTCAGATCAGCTCTAGGTGAACAAAGATTTAAGGTATTTGTGAGAGATGATTAACTACTAAGGTGTAATAAATGAGTCTTCAGAGACCTTGTCCCACACTAATTCAAGTTTAAGGGTACTAGGCCTAATACGGGTCATTTGTCATGAACATACCCATGGAAAGTCATTTTTCTCAAGTATACAGTTACAGACTTAAACTCTAAGTGTAATATGACCGTTTCAACAGCATTGAGCCTTATGGTATAAAGTATAAAGCCAAGGGTCTCTCCCTGCAAATACTCATTTTAGCTCTTTTAAGATCCTGGATAGTTACTTAGTTAGTGTGCTAAGAAAGTTATTTTCTGTGCATTCACTAAAATTGACGATTCGGACAAAAAATGATCCTACTGTGGTCATATTTGATAATTGCAGTGATTCAAAGCACATCCGGAAGTGTCATAGCGGATAGAGATAAAATCACAAAAGATTTAATTGCTGAAAAGTCTCCTCTTGTCGACAAAACATCGTTGGATGAAACCACAGGAACTTCATATTCGAAAGTGAATTCAGTTTTAGGTAATAAGCTTGAATTAAAACTCAATGAAAATAGTAGCGACGAAAATGCATCTTCTAAAAATTACATACCTACAACAATAATAACTTCTCAAGCGGTCTCAGTGAAGGAATCGGGGGATGGATCAACCAATAAAAATACTGCACTGAAACCTACTCTATATAAAACAGGGTGGGATGTTTCTGAATCGAAATCTAACCTAACTTCAAGCAATGATCAAACCGAAAATAGGGACAACCCGTCAACCAGTAAGTGACTAATTCGAATATACAGAATAATGTAATTACTGTATGTCATGATGGGACCAGAATTTTAGTGTAATCAATTTGCTAAGTACCTAATCACACAATGACAGTATATATGTACAAAAGATTAGTCAGATATTAGACACAGATTAAGGTAATTACAAATATATTGTGTAGACAAATATTATATTCAAATATTACTGTACAACTACTGTTCACAACATTTAAATAAATAATGCCGTGCCATAATGAAGAGAAATTAAAAAAATACACCTATTACATAAAAAATCCAATAATACTAACAAGTTAAACTTCAGTCGTGTAAGAAAATTGGTGATGTAATAAAAAGGCTATGGCCAAATCACCGTGAAAATAAATTACACTACCAAATATGCGTTTCACCAAAGTAGTACTTTCGCTAGTTCTATCTACTTTAGTTTCAAATCTTCACATGCATGTCAAATTATATTTACTATAAAGTTTGGTCAACAGAAAATTTTAATGGACGGGAATTACCCTGTTACTTTTTAGAAGCAACCACTACTACAACAACTGAGCCAGCAGTTATAATTCCTAAAAAGACATATTCGTCTACATCTCAAGTAATTCCAGCTCTGCGAGCTTATCAAAAATACTTAAGACCAATCCATATAAGCCCTAATTATGCTAAACTGTCGAAATCGGCGAGAGCTTCAGATATCATAGTTCCAGCTCGTCCTCCTGCTCCAAGAACTTCTACACCATGCCCTCATTGTGGAAGATTAATTTGTGGCAACAATGGTAGATATTGTCCCTGCCAGACTTATCGAAGCGGGTTAACATCGAACTCTAATAATGCCGGGGTACGGTTAATCTGTTTAGTGATTAATAACTTTATTTTCTTTGTACTTATCTGCACTATGTAATTCAAACGTAATACATGTAACTGTTAAATATTGTATTCCTATAGGGAATGGAAACAATGTGGAGGTCGGGATTACTAGACGCTGCATTAAACCCAGGAAGGACATTGCGGTCGTGGTTTGCTAAACCAACAACGACTCCGGAAGTCAATAGACCAATAAACCCAAGCGGACTTGGACAAACATTAGACTATCGCTCTTTGCCGAACCAACCGGGGGCATTTCAAATTCAACCATTACATGACGACGTCATTGTTCAGCCCAGATCACAACTACCTCGCCAAGAAGGCTCTTTCTACGCGATGTTAAATAATCAACTCTACCCACACAGTGATGGATGCTTAGAACCAATTATCCCATAGAAAGCATCAAATTACCTTTAACAGGTATTATATATCACTTAAGCAATAAATATATAAAAGTATAAATTAGCCATAAGGATGAAACAGTCATTCTGTTTCTAAGAAATTTTTAAGTATTTTCTTTGTGTGAATTTCTTTGATGAAGTCAATGAAGATATTTTAAGTTATGATGACATTATGATTCACTAAAATAATTAGCACTTCTGCATAATATACTCTTACATACCATTTGTCCATAAACGCAGCATGAAGGAATTGCCTAGATTTTCGTTGAAGGCAAAAATTATTTACTTACTTATTATTTACTTCTAGGTAAATTCTCTGAAAAATTCTGTGAAAGTAAGCTGAAATGGGTATTGGGATTTATAAGTTAAGCCTTGTAGGTTGCATGATATGCAAATGTTTAATGATACTCGCGGGTAGCGATATGAATGTTTTCGGGTAGTTTATAAGTAATCTCTGAAAGGTAGAAAAATTTATTGCGATTATTGCTATTAGGCAATAGACTTCAATTTATTGGTCTGTTTGTAAATCGTCTCAAGTGTGTGTATTTTTATCATTATGATGTATGAGAACGAGAAGAGTGGATATTATGGAAAATCATTAATTTTAAGTGGTATGCCTATATTTTGCTGAGTGAGATATAATAAAATTATGTTGATTGTATGAATATAGTATTAAAAGTACTAACAAGTGTTTGATATCTGTTGGTAGGTATACTATTTGCGAGGTTTATTATATTCCAAGCCGATAAAATGTAGAATATTTCTCACTGTTGTTTTGCGTGTCTTCGACTAAACCATTTATACCCATCCCAGTTAGCATGCCGAAAGCTTAACCCAATTGTATGAAAAGTTGTATACAACATGAGACTAAAACTGTTAGTTTATTAGGTAAATCACTCTCCCAGTGCAAACATCATAAACCTTCTCCGTAGGTTTTATTATTATTCTGAACTGGCACTATGAGATGACACTGATGTAGTTTTATTTACATACATATGTTGTTAAGTTAATGGTAGTAGTAGTAATACGTAAATACAAAACCTTGTTTACCTTGTGATTTCATCCACAATAAAGTTTTCGATGAATGCTTCAAATGAATCAGCATTTTTCTGTGTGCATATCTGGGAATACATAATTTATCTGCATGAAACTTAACTCAGGGACACAGCGCATTTAGTAATTACATTTTTAAGAAATATTTTATGCTTAATCCAATTCTGCTCCGACTTATATTAGCTGTCTCTGCATACATTTATTATTGCATAAAAAATAATGTGTCAACATATCACCTTTTTTATATTCATGTTTATCATTTTTTTGCATATACATTATACACATATACTTCACACTTATGCAGGTTTACAATTTAATACATACAACCATATACAACTAATAATAATCTGCACTGTAGGCTTATTTTTTTCATTACACTGGATATCATTTTCAGGAAATATAACATTTCTGCCAATTAGAAAAATGAAACTAGCATAATTTGGTACTAAAGATTTAAATGATGAGGTATAAGTATAAATGATAAAAGATATAAAGATTCTTAGGTATAAAAAGTGTTTGTTGAATAAATTGTGGGCAATATCATTTCTAAAGAAATTAGGGTTCGTTTACAATAGTAAGGCATTGAATGACTGGTATTGTTCTGCATTTTGTGCATACAACCATCAAATAATGCTTACAATCTGTATTTTCCACATTATACAAATTTGTTTCTCCTCTGCCTGGCTTACCTTCTTCCTTTGCGTCTGGTTGGTTGGCGAATTTTCAATTCGTCGTAATGTGCAGTTTATTATAGAACTACCAAGTCTACGGTCTGCATGTATTAACCCTTAATTTCATAGTTATGCATGCATCACATTTGTGAGTTTATTCTCATCTCTCTCTCATTGAAGGTTTTTACCAGGCATATATATTTACAACTATAACATTACATGGCATTATGAGCAGGAGCGTACTATGGTAAACATTTTATCTGCAAAGACCATTCTGTTCTTTGTACAGATACATGTATAAATACTTACTACTAACAGAAAATTCAACACTGCTTTATATTGTATACAAACGTTAATGATAATTTACCTTAACATGAATAGTACATCTGCATTACTCACATTGTTCTCTGTGCAGAATGATATCTCTTTACTTTACTTGTATCTGCAATACGGTTCATCATAGTAAAACGTGCACAGGAGAGAAACTTTTCTCTACTTCTACTAAACAGACACTACATAGAGACTTAAGAGTTCAGTTCACTCAATGGACACTTGCCGAACCATGCATGAAAAGTACACAGTACATATTATACTAACCAATTTTACCAGTAGGAGTTATATATGTATATAAGTTATTATGTAAGAGTTTATATTATTATAATGTGGTATGGTATGAATTGCCTTGTATATATATAAGTAGACAATAAGTATACATGTATATGAATGTGTACTTGTGTAGGTACGTAGTAGTATTTGTACTTACACATACACAGCAGTATGCAATGCAGGCTTCTACAGGCTAAGTGAGAATGATGCTAAGGTCTATGGCTGTGTTTGTATAGTTATTCGATTCCAGAAGGTATTTTGCGAGTATACAATACACACTAACTGGTAGATCGTACACAATCCTTATATTATTCTGTACTGTGTAAAAACACACTAAGCTTTTTTATACTTACTGCTTTGGTTGTTTGCACTTGCAAAGTTGCTGAGAGACGAAAAGGCAACGGCATGAGTTGCTGTTAGCGGTGTAGTTCGAAGTTACGAAGAGCTCTGAGGAATCTAGGCAGAGCGAATACAGGTGCCTGGGTTCTTTTTCAATTATTTTCCGGGAACGGTGGTAGAAAATTGACAGAAAGGTTATAAATACCTCTGTCAAGTGACAAATATTTGTGTGTTATTTACTTTTGCATTGATTTCGTGCCCGACAAAGGGTCTCCACTTGCTGGGAGGCCTTTAAAGAAAATTTTTCTGTGGAAAAATTTAATTCTCTAACCTCTAAGCATCGTGCGTTGCGGCTAAAGACCTTTATATTGTGCACTCAAGACAGGAGCTTCTACTAATCTACGTCGTAGAGAATCTAGTTTTTGGCTGTCCGAACTATCATAATTCTTCGGATCGCTTACAAGGACAAAAAATTTTTATATTTAGTTTTCACACACTCTGACTGATTCACCATGCGATGTGAGCTTATATTAAATTGAAGTCGCAGTAAGAAACAACATACAAAATTATACCTATATAATATTTATTGCTATAGCCAAACAGAAGATATATATCGACTGTATGCAGTGTGTGTATCGGTAATTTACATTTCTGACCATACGCCGGTTAAATGCTAATACACAAGAAGAAGATCCGTTTAAGTTGAATGGGATTCTTCGGAAGTGAACACACAACACACACATGTCATCACATTTACATTCGGAAACATTTTAAAATTTTATTTCGTTGTAAAATTCTGTTTCTTTGTACTTTGTACCATCAACAATATACTGGCACATAACTTCTATCGCTACAGGCATACATACTAATACGATTCAAGTTGACTTTTTATATTTTAAGTGATAAAGTGAACAGATAACGATTTTAAGGTATATATTGTGCTACATACATTATATAGATAGGAAAGAGTAAATAAAAATTGAAAAGCAGGGCTTTAAGTGGTATTAGTAAATATTAAATTGTAATCAGTATCTGATTGTCTGCTAAACACATAGCTCTCTAGTGTATAATATTTTGTATATCTTCAGTGAGTTCAATCTACAAGGCACACAGCTCCCAGCCAGACATAACCCATTCCGAATAAAAAATAGGGCTTTTAATGCCCTCAATTGTATACTGACTAAAAGTACACCATAATTAAACAAAAGCAACAGCAGCAGATGACTAATTGTAAGTCTGTTCCAGCCATCTCTCTATAGTTGAACTGTGAATTGTTTATCTTATCTGGTAGCCCACATTTATTATTATTATCATTATTAGCGTGGTTTGATAGTGAGCGAAGCTGCAGAACTTCACACAGATTTTCTGTGCCCAACTTGATTTGCGGATCTGTGTTAGTTTGTATTTAACTGTGGTGAAAGTGGCGTGTTTGCCATCTTAAAGTATTGGACGCAATTTTATTTATAGGTACTCCCAAAGTGAGTGAGTAAGAGAGAGAGAGAGAGAGATAGTTGTTAAACAAGTTTAGTTTACTCACATTATTCAATAGTGAACGTGTTTTATGTGTTTATTGTTGACTGTTTATTGAGTATTTCGCTTCGCGTTGCTAAAACACAATTGGCAATAGAGTAGGTCTTGCAAGCAAAGACTTTTTATTCGATTGGGCGTTTGCCGACAGGGAAATTGCCTCGAAAATATGTGCAGTGGATTTTCTAATAAGCTTTGAGCACACATGAAAATATTCCCTCTCTCTCTTTTCTGGACGACCACAGTCAATATTTGGCGAGCAAACTAAAAACAGCCGACCGTGTGTGTCTCAGCATTTATTAAAATACATATGTGTACTTATTTCTCAATCAAATCAATTAAGCCGCATATGTAATTGACAAAGAACGTGCAGAGATCATTACTGACGATTTTTACGAAGGAGGATTATCAACATTAATCGGTAGACCACCACCACCGGTATATAGTAACACTCTGCAAATTGTATAAATTCTATAACCTCATTCAGTAAGCCGGTTGTGGAAAAATGAACTGACACTGACTAAAGAGAAATTCGCTATCTGAGTTCATATTCGTGCTGTTCGTATAAAATTTATTAACCTCAGGCAAAAGTCTATTCAGCACTTTACTATCTTCTTCTGAATAATTCAATTAGAATTTAGAATGTTGTAAAATTATTTAGCATTAGCTTGCATTTATAGAAATACCTACTCTTTACGTGCATATTATCGCGTAAAGTTGTCGTATGCAGTAATTGCATACACAGTAGTACTTCTGTAGTGTCAACCCTTCTCTTGTGGTTATAGGCTACCATACACAGTAGTATATAGAACAGGAAAGGATTCAGCAAATTTTATTTAAACATTATCGGTATAAAGTTACACAACTGCAAGTACGCAGTTAGTTATACATTTCATTTCCTACTGCAATCAATCAACTCCTCACAAAACACCACCACAGCAGACAGTCATGAAGATGGGAGAGGCTGGAACGTATTGTCGGTAAAGTAATGGTAAGAATAATATTATTTATTTTCTATTTATATCCATCATTTTTTTACACACTTAAAACACATTTGCTGTAAAATAACGAGATTTATTACTTATCTGCAAATTTAATGTACGAGTTTCCAAAATCAGTACGGGGATATCTGCATTGCTTTGTACTGTATTCTGCAAATACAACTACAGATACCGGCTAACTGTACTTTTTAGTCTCAAGCACAAAACCAAATAGGTAGCATGCTCATTTCCTTCCTTATGTATTATTCAGTAGCTATAGTATACTTTTACATCTACAGACACTACAGAGTGGTAGTAGTTCTAGTAGTACAGACGAGTTTAGTGGTTTCATGGATCAATAATTACTTACTAGTGTCGCTATTAACCTTATCACATTATTACTGTCATTATTACAGAGCTTACTCCTTATACAAATAAAAAGTATAGTACTATGCAATATTCTACTAAAGAACTTACAAAAATTATAGTTTGCTATAGTATCCGACCGAATTATGGTATTTTATCCAGACTATTGATAGTAAAAAGGGGCATGTGGATTGTGGACGACCACAAGTCGATGCCAATAAACATGCAAGCTGTATTACTGTATTTAGAAACACACATCAGGTCTATAATACACGTGAGTTCATATACATTATTAGAAAATATTACATTGATTTAGAAATTCAGTATTTATGAAGCCTTTCAATCGGGTTTAGGCCAGTAAGCCGCAGAATCCTTTAGTATTCATTTCTCTGTCTCTCCTAGTTCTGTACAGCAATAATAGATAGTACATATTTCATTTCGTATATGTAATTTTATTACTACTAGCAAAAGCATTAAGTGATAAAAGTACATTAGTAAAATATACTAATATAAAGGACATATACCTCCATGCTAACGAAAGTTCATTTCAGTGTAGATATATTTTATGTAAAGGTACAGTATGTATAATATTGCAGCTCCACTTTAATTCGCAAAGTTGATAACGCCGCCGGTGTGTGGTATGTTCGCTTTAGCCATGTGTGTCCTCACACGCTCGTTGTACTTCAGTACACAACGCAGAATGTGCGCATTGCTAATGCGTCCATATGGTTTGGTTTCCTTACATACAGGAATCATTTATTTGATCCTAAACCACAGGGAAATGTCTTAAATTCTGTCTCCGTTTTTTTGTACTGGGTATTGTTGTCTCTCTCTGTCTGCGTAATGTAAGGGATTGCTACGTGAATAATATATCCTCATTTGACAATTGAGTAAAAGCACACACGCATACTCACATAGGCACATACACATGGAAATAAACGCATATTTTACTCATAGTGCAGGAAATGGCAATTTGGGGAGTGACCAAGCATGTAGGTTTATGCTCCGTAAAGGGAAATCATAATCAAAATGTTAAAAAAGGATGTGGAAGTTGAATCCAAAATTGTCGTAGGAAACTAATGTGTGTACAGGATAAAAGGGGGCGATTTTGCTTTACTAGTTCCTTTGGTAAACTCCATATCTGTAAAACTGTCGCAGTAAAAAAACTAAAAGCCCTGAAGGAAGATTAAGAAGTACAAACGTATGGTCTTAGGTAATGTATGTTTCCAAGTAAAAGAGCTTTCGTTAATAGTTGATTTTGAGTACAAGTTAGACAGATGTACAAAAATAGTTGATTACTTATACTTAACTAAATGTAGACGGTTCTAAATGTAGCAAAACTACGGATAGATTATAGATAATCCATAGCACGAAATGAATATACTTTTGAATGACATCTCTATCTGTTGTAGCATCGTTATCGTATTTAACTTCATGAACTGCGTAAGAGAAGCATGCTTAGTTTTGAAAATTAGTTTATTTTAGTCTGAACGTGATAATACTTAGCAGGAGGAGGAATTGTGTGTCATACAACACGAACTGTGTGGATAAGACAAGGAAAGGAAATGTAAAAGGAAGATATACAGACACTGACAAATTCCCCCTTCATATTTCGATGACATTCATTGTCAGAACTGACTAAGTTTATTACTTGACAAATGTATGAAAAGAGTTTGTATGGTTTGTACAAATGTGTGTAGTCAGTCTCAGTCTCACTTTACTCTCTCTTACATTACTATATTACACATTACATTTACAAGATCAATCATTGTAACATTATTAGGGTCTATAGTAGCTTGTATGTTTCCTTAAAACCTTTGAGTGTGTTCACTTACTACATGGTCTGACTCTCACTGCTGGTTTCATTTATTAGAAACTTGAACAGAGGGATGATTTGGATAACAGAAACTCTGAGGGTAGAAAGAACTCGACAGCTTTGAATAGACTGGCAATAAAATAAAGTTAGTCAAGCCAAGCTATTTATTCCGAGTCTGAGACTGAATATGTGTCTTCTTCTGAGAAGAGTCGATAATAGTAGGTTATATACAAAAAACTACTTTTGTCTGGGCTTATAAGGTTCTTTTCTTTTTACTTCAGTTTGGTTTCAGTTCATTGGACCCTTCCACTCTTCCGTAGTAAAGTCAATGTCGACATTAGTGTTGAATTGACTTATAGCTGTAAGCTTTTAAGCATGATGAAAATAAAATGAAACCTATGCATAGCTGTAAAATGTGGTAGATGTAGATTTTAAGTTAAACAGCAGAATAAGCGGTAGTTAAACACATTAAAAAATATACCTAAAGTGTGTGCACTCAAGTCGTAAAGTAAAGGAATATTTTAGAATATTTTATTTGTCGATACTTTGTACATAATTTGCTTTTTTAACTTCCTAAATGTGTGTGCCATCCTTTGCTCACTCAAAACTAATAACAAATTCGTTCAAACTCCACAATTACAGTCATTAAATAAATACGCACATAAGTATTTCTGTATTTATCAGGTGGGGTGAGCCTTTAGTGCTTTAACACTCCCTATATATACATCGTAATAACACCATTTCCATACTTTCATTAGGTAATAATAGGGATAGTATTTAAGTACAAGTATAAACGTATAGGAAATACTACTGGTACTTTTACGCCTACATGTGCTACACATCCAACTGTGTTTATATTAAATCGTTTGCCTACACTTGTTGAATTTATTTTTATGCTAATGTAAAGCTTGTGGCTTATAAGATTATTGTTATAGCTTCCATAACAGTTATAGTGATTTTACTAACATTAGTGTTTGTACAGACATGAAAGTTATCACACAGTTGAATCATCATAATTATATGTATATGCGCAAAGTTTAATTTGAATATGCATAACACCTAATGCCTAATGCATACCCATTTGTAGTACAATAACTTTCAAATATTTATTTGTGTTAATGAGCAATCATTTACTTCATAATAGAGGATACATGTTTTCAGTTAGCAAATGGGTACTTACACAGTACGAAATGTTCGTCGTCATCATATCAGAGAAGTATTTAAAAGTATAGGCTTCTATTTCCATTCTTCCAATACCTTTGTGGTGATGTGATCTTTTTACCATTCATTTACATCTATCTCCTTCATACCGCATTTCAAAGTTTTTACTTTAGGTTAGCTACATTAGTGCAATTTATTTTTGTAACTATTTCGCATCCCAAATGACTCTAAAACTTCGTAAACTACCCGGAATTTAATTAACTATCAACTCTTTTACAATTATTATTGATTAGGGAATTTTTATGCACTTGTATTTGCTACAGGTGCAATAACAAAATAATTATATTCTTTAAAGTTATATTCAGTAATTATTATAATTCAGAAATTGGCGAAAATGTAGACTGGGTTAGTTTTTTCCAATGAAGCATGCAAATTGCAATTTTTTTAATGCTGCAAATTGTGTTTTCAGTGTTTTGTATATGCACTTGACACGATTTTCAAAAGTATAGCATGTAATCTTCTGAAAAAATGAACTATTGCTTGTATCAGGGTTCTAATTTTGACAATGTGATGGTATGCCTATGATGTGTCATATATTTATGTTCCAGCATTTATTTGTTGTATGCTATATCGCTACTGGGCTGGGTTTGGGAGATTTGCTTCAAAGATGTGATTACTATATATATATATATATATATATATATATAGGTTGTCAGATGATAGTGAGTTGTGGGTGAATGTACAGCACACAATGTACGTGTGCTTTAATTTTGCTTGATAAAGATTTTCATTGTTACCTATTCAAAATGGTGTTCAATTTAAAGACCGAAATTATGCGATGGCTACAACCACGATCCCTCCGCATGAATGTTTTAAACAGAGCGATCTACTTCACAGTTCACACGTTCACAGTGCGATCACAGTTTAGCAAACATCATTCCGACTTACAAGTATAAGTTGATAAAGAAATGAGAATGAGAAGGCATACTTTGTCATTTTCAAAGTTGAAATTAGTTTTATGGTTTGAAGTTTTAAAGTTTGAACTGAAACTTGTGTAATATCTTTCCACGAAATGGATCATGTCTTTCACTGAGATATGAGAGGCTTGGGAGAATAATATTTTATAAAGTATTTTGCCCAATAATAAATTCTGTCCATTGTTTTACATGACAGTGACAAGAGTATAGGCAAGTGTATAAAATCATTGTTATGTCAAGTATTTCAATTTTCAGGTTACAATTCGCATAAAATGGTTTAATAACTAAAACTTAGAAACCAATGCGGAAATAATATGGAAATTAAGTTCTGGTCTCTTATTCTGAGAATATTACTCATACAAGTTGATTTTCATAGAATAATTCCATGCTTGGCCATCGTTATTTATTTAATGTCTATTTTTATGATTCCAGACTCGATACTGCTGGCTGGATTGGACGGTTACGGATAAAACAAAACTATTTCGAATGGAACATAAATTCTAGTAGCCTGGTTTGGACAATAAATACCTCTTTAATTTTCTTCTTTTTAATACACACGTATTTTTGGGTTCGTTTGGATTGGAAATTGGAATTGGAACCCTGATTTTCCCTTGACAAAACCAAGATAACTCACCACGATACAATTAAGGATTGTTTATTGGCAGCGCAAATGACTCTGGCTTGAGTTAATGAGTTTTCCAGAGGGTCACCTTATTATCATTTCTCATTTTCATTACTTGTGAGACACTCATCAATAACAGGGCCGAGGGAACCAGTCCTCTAATAAACAGAGATAATGTGAGTACCTTTTCCCTATTATATTGTAATTACTAACGAAAGGTACACTTGCTTGTTAATAACACTGAAGGCTCAAAAGCTGGGTGATTTTCCATGAAAATGAAGTAATTGTGTCTTTCGGAAACGCAACGGCATCTCATTACATATTTGAGTATTGTTCCACTTATATGAATGAAATGAACTAACTTGACTTTGTTTTGGTGTTACAGAAGATACAGCTTGATTGAAGCAACCGTGAGAAAAACACACCATTCATTCCGAAACATTTCCATACTAGAGCAAGAAAATAAAGAGGATAAACGCTCACTTTATAAAAAAATATTGTTTAGTTAGATTTAGAATTGAATATATTGATCTCAGGCATAGAGTGCCTAATCTTACCTGTAATATCGTACTAATAATTGTTTGTTCTGTTTTGAGGTACACTTTAGACTTCTGTAGACTTTTTAGACTTAGCATTTCTTGATCTCTAAGTTTCATAGTGCAAAAGTGCAATATTTAAAACTCTTAGCTTTATTTAATATCTTTACTAGTTCAGAAATATTATCCAATAGTAAAACATTAGTTCACGTTATTGTACAAAAAAGGTAAAATCCGTTTGTCTTTCGTCGTTCACCGTTTACCAGTTAACAAGACGAATACAATTTCAGGAATAATAAGAAAGTGTTTAACAGTAGGTAAATCCAGGCTTTAAGAAGAAACAAGGGCTACAGCAATCTAGTAATAGGTTTAAAATCATTGAGACATAATCGGGGAATGGTGATATGGTGCCATGGATTGGAAGACATTAGTCGGCTTTACTGTGATTTTTCACGGAATTGTATACGCCTTGAGAAAAGAGTGGATATTACGTTTGGACACGAGGAGATTTAACCCTTACCTCAACGGAATAAGTCAGCACTGGTCAAAAAAATATTTCCGGGTGTGGTTTCGGATAGGAACATATGTGACAATCATTCTAGGATTTCCTTTTACACTATGGCTTTTCTTAAGGACGATATTCGCAGCCATTTTCCCCGCGATTGTAAGTTAACTAATTGTTATGCATTATTTTTCTTCCACTTTTTATTATAGTCAGGAACAATTACCGTACATATTTCATTAACCAATTCACCAGAAAAAATTGTAATTACGCACATGTTGAAGAATATGTAATGTAACCCAAACTTAATTGCAATTGTAAAATGGAATGTATTCTTCACCTATTTCGCTTATATAAAATAGGAAGTATTATTTATGTATAGTTGCAAACTTCAGAATATTTTAACACTGAACACAATTCCGTATTTAACTGTCAATTTAAGTGCTCCTGCTTTTCTCTTTGCAAACCGAACCGTATTATTTGGGCATTGCCTGTATTGCGTATATTACCGGCACATATATTTTTGCATTCATTTTATGTGGCATTGTTCAATATTATGTTCAATCGCTTGTAAAACAATGAACATGGTAATTTTATGTGAATATGAAATTGTGAAGTCTTTTCAATTTAATGTAGTATGTAAATGACTAACCATTTTTATTGCATTGTATTTTAACTGTATAGAAATAAGCTATGCATTGATTTACAGAGTGCCATTATTAATTTTCTGATTGATTTGAAATAGGTCTCAGCTGCAGTTGCGGTGACGCCTACTTCGTTAGTGGGAGGTGGAGAAAACGCCTTAGAATTGCACCATGAACAATTGTCTCCTTTACCAGACGCTGATATACCTGTAGAACACGTTTCATCTTCATCGTCTTCTTACTTGGCAATTCAACCAATTTTGCCAGGATGGAATCTTCCCTTGAGCCACCTTCCTTATTACATTGTAGCAATTCTTATTTCGGTTGTAATTCACGAACTTGGTCATGCAATTGCCTCCGCATCTCATCGTATTCCTATTTTATCCATGGGGGTTTCCCTATTCGGACCGCTGATACCAACTGCTCATGTGGAACTGAATTCTACCCAGCTCAAAGAATCCCCATTTCGAAAACAACTTGACATTTTGACAGCAGGAGTATGGATGAACATGTACTTAGCTGCAATATGTTATTTTGTAGTGCCTAAGCTGCTACCAGCGTTCATTTTTCCTACCCATACATTGGGAACTGGCCTGGTAGTCACCGGAGTACTGTCTAGCTCAGGAGCAGGGGGTAATTACAACAAAATTTCAATTTTATAAGTATATACACGTATAAAATATCAAAATGTAATATTTATGGAGGCTGTTTCTTTATTAAATTTTAGGACCAAGTGGACTGGAACGAGGGGATGTGATAACTGGCATTGAAAATTGTACGGTATATGATTTAGATAGTTGGTTGACTTGCCTTGAAGACATTTGGAAAGTGGATCCTTCCGGATTTTGTTTGCAAAATGACACACTAGTAAAATTTGTGAACAACTCTGAAGGTAAAAATCAAAATTGCTAAACAATAAGGGTCGGGAGGAAAATTTGCACGTTGTAATCTCTTTAATAATGCAATATTCTCTATAAATTCTTAGGTTGTTGTGGACCAGATGGAGATAATTCAGCCACTCACTTATGCTTTATGCAATTCAACTCTGGAACTGAGAAACTGCCAGCCAATCCAAATGCAAGTTCCGATCCTACACACCTGAACTCGTTAAAGTCAAACTATTCTTCATATTGTCTTCCGGCAAAACCAATAGTGAAATCCGCGGATCCTGTAACAAATGACACAACTGCTGGAATCAACACTGCTAAATGTCATGCTCCTAACTATTCCTGTGTCAAAAGCAATAGCAAAGAGGACAAAAATGACAGTAATTGTTTTGTACCGAAAATAGTTCGTCAGTTCGAGCGATTTCGCATAGTGCAAATTCATCGACGACAGCAGGAGGAAAAAGAATCTGTTTTATTCGTGGGTGATGTGTTTGACTTAGTGAATGGTGTAAGGACTAGTGAATATGTTCCAAGAGATTGGTTTCTTTCCCGTTTCTTCGGATTCAAAACCTTTTGTATGATTCCCGTGGAACTTGAAACGGTGCTACTATTGACAGCAGGATTATCTGCTGGCTTAGCAGTCGTAAATATGTTGCCTATTTATGGACTGGATGGCTACCACGTTGTGGATGCTTGTGTCCGATCCTACGCTGGCAAAAGTTGGGAGAGTCGAAAAATTTCCAGACTGGTCAATTTTGTTTCTTGGGCTGCACTTGTGATTGCCTTACTGACTGTTGTATGTTCTGTTGTTCAAAGCTTTTAATGTACAGATCAACATTATTTAACTTGTCTTAATTGTTGTATCTAAAGTCTAAAGAAAAACTTTCATTGCCCTACCATTCTGTTGTTACGCTGTTATTAACTTTAATTTAAATGGTAGCCAGTGTGATGGCGATATAGATATAGTATTATTATTACTCTTACGTAATTGCAATATTAAGATGCTACAGATAAAGTAATATATTTGTACCGTGTGATTGCAAGTGTGAAACATACATTATTGAAAGTGTATGGTGTATGTTTGCGTTTAGTATGGTGTGTGAATGTATGTGTACAGTGTACAGTCTAAGTACAATGAATTGTCTTTTTTGAAAAAGAGTATACTTGTCTATTAAGTTATTATTGTTGTCTTGTACAGAGAATGTCTATTGCTATTTGTAATTTCAAAGTAATGCACCATAAATTGTTATCTCTTGTTATTGAGTTGTACTGTGTCACACAATTTGTATATGATGTACCATACTAAATGTGTTTAAGAGATTGACATTATAATTTAGTTACGTTGTTACAATATTAACAGTATAATATGATGTTTATTGTTTACATTATATATAAAGAGCAGTCTTAAAAGATTGTCCAAAGTTACAGCTACATACCTAAGGTATATACATATAGATTCTTATTGTTAGACTTTTATATTCTAAGACTATATTACACTAAATATCAAATACTATTCATCAGTTGTTATTTGGGGATATTTATAAAACATGTTGGAAAGTTAATTGTTCCAAACAAGCAAATTGTGTACATCTTGAGCTCAATTGAAAATAAAAATGAATGAGTAATGATTCAATTTACAAAAATGTCCGTACTTCTTCACAAAGGTCTATCTCCAGGTATATTTCCTCTGCTCTGTATCTCTAGTTAAACTTGCAGGTTTAATGTCGTATAGCTTTGGCTATGTACCTTCAGTAGTTGCCTTAGTATTTTGGAGTTTACATGATTCTTATGAACTTATGATAATTTTAGAAAAATTGACAACATTTTGGAAAATTCTACACAGAAACTATTAATGGAATTTATGCAAGCTTTATCTTAATCTCGGTATTAATAGATTCTAGTCTTTAATTGGTGCAATTGAGTTTGAGAATAAACTTAAAATATTTTGAGGGCGAACATAATGTCTATGGACAAACGTACCACCTCGCACACTGATCTCAGCAGTCAGTCTAAGGCACAATTAAGGAGCGGAAAGAAATCCGTAAAATATGTACTTGATAAGCCTGTTAACAGTCCATCGATGGGAGCTATGGCGCGTCACATGATGAGAGTGGCTTTCACTGAAAGGACACTAGGACTGTCAGAACCTTCTCCCGTAGACTTTTACTCTTTTTGGAAAACTTTCAATTGGAAAGGTTTAGATGATTCTCCTGCTGACTACATCGAGTCGAAAAAAGCTTCTAACGCCCAGTTGTCACATCGTACAAGTACTTTTAACTTCTTCCAATCAGACTCAGAGGTAACGTCAGTTAAATCTGCAAATAAATTGGATAATGACAGCGATGCCGCCACCAGTACAGTGCCAACTAAAGTTCCTGGGACATCAGTGGTAGCAGCAAAGCAAGAAACTAATGATGAGATGAGATTGATAAGAGAGGCCTGGAGACAACTCGTGCGAAGCTATTCAGATGATAGTCTTGTGTATCCGTCAACGAGATCAAACTCTTTTTATGAACCGGCAATGAGAGAAGGATTCAGCGATGAGTGGGAAAATGATAATACAGATTCAGATGCAGATCTTTTTGAGAAGATGCAACTTTTATATGGGCACAAACCAGAAACTTCTGCGGAAGAAGAGAGTATTGAAAGTTCTGTTCGCGGGGATGACAATGAGAAAATTCGGGCTGCTAGGCGCAAAGCAGCCGCGGCCGCGATTGCTAGTGCGAAAGTTGAGCAGGATCGAATAGCTCAAGAAGAGGCAAATGAAAAGGCAGAAAGAGAAGCAGAATATGACTACATTATAAAACATGGAAGTCGGGATTCCTTTCTGAAGTATGATTTTGGAGATTACGCTGATAACATATTGGAAGCGGATTATCTTATAGAAAGATCATCGGATGAATCATTTTCTTCGGAAGAAGCGGAAATAGAAAATGAGACAAGAGCTAATAGTAAAAAGAATAAGAGTAAAAAGAGCTGCAAATTACACCCTAAACTTGATCCCGCTGTTAAAGCTGCAAAGAAAATGGAAATTGAGAAAAAACTGAGAGAAGCAGGTGCAATTTTTCATGTTTCATTCAATACATGTACATCATAAACATAAATATAACCAACTCTACACAGAGTCTGCTCTCAGAAGTTGCTTTTATATCTTTTCAATTTGTTTTATATAATTCAAAACAGTAAAATGCCGAAGTGCAATGGGAACTTACATTCCTCCAAAGGGAAGCAAACCTTTGACAAAGTATTGTAAGTGCTACACCATTTTGTTCAAAGTAGATGAGACGAAAATAATAATTTAAGAATTTCACATGATACAATTGTAACTGCAAACTGAATTGTTCCATAACTTAGTTGATAGTTCCTCTCCAGGACCTGCCGCATATTACCCAGTTCAAAAAATGTCCGTGGGAGCTATTTTGACTTCTCGTTGGAATGACAAATATTGTAAGATCATGACATATTTAAAAATTATTTTACGAATTTAACGATTTCATAAACGCTTTATAAACTTTAGATGAATCATTGGGGCCTGGACCAGGAACATATTTTGCCGACAAGAATCAACATACAATGCAAATGTACAATTTGCATGAAAGCGAGCGGTATGTACGGGTTTTTATTATATATTTACATTTTCACCCTTTTATACATAATTCGTTTAGTTTTATACAATAATTTCAATCTCACATCTGTTATAATTATTACTTAGACATTGTACTAAAATATTTTCACGCTGATTAACAATACAGTTTTGAAACGAGCACAACTGTGGGTCCGGGACCAGGTGTTGTAAATATTTCTCCGGCAGGACATACCGGAAAAGATAAGCCCCATGCTTTAATTTTGTCAAGGTAAAATCGAAAGCAAGTCTTAATGTATATTCGTCGTATTTTCGTATTGCCTTAAGTGATCCATGAAATTGTCAGAGTACCCATTATAATGAAGTGGAAATTTTTAGGCGTTCTGCAAAGAAGGTTGGTTGCGGTGATGGGCAATTTACGAACTGTTATGGCTTAACTCGCAGAGGGAAAGCTCGTCCACCAAATGCACTCATAATAAGTAAACATCCCCTTAAAGATAAATCTGTACCTGGACCAGGAGCATATGACACTCCAGAATTACCTGATAGGTTAATTCTTATAACTATAAAACTCATTATTTGCATATTTAACGCAAAAAATTCTTTATAAACATTAGTAATTCACTTTGGTATGTTTAATGTACTCAGCCATGTTGGTATAATTCTTAAATCGCGTATCCCTGCACCTGGCCCTGGAATTAACCCAGGATTTTTAGCACTGCCAGATGTTATGGGGGATGGACCTGCATTTACTTTCGGGATCAGAAAATTCAAAATTCAAAACGAGGACAGCCCTGGGCCGATTTACAAGTTACTATGAAATTCAGTTGTATACATTTTTAAATTTACGGTTACAAGTATGTGATATAGTTGGTCATAGATTCTGTCACATTAATAATTAGAATTCCATTGCCGAAGAAAAAACCGATTTCATTAACATTCAAGCCATTTACACCACGCGGAAAGCAAAATGAACCAGGTCCGACAGAATATGGAGATAGAGTAGGAAAAGCTGGTATCAAAGTACGTCCTACAGCTCCCGTTGCTGTACTGACTGGTCGTAATTACCCGAACTTTGGAACGGATGAATTGCCTGGACCGAATCAGTAGTTTCAATTGCCAAAATATTTATTTCTCCTTTCACTAACACTAAGTAAATTCGAAAGTCTGAACTTTTGATTTTCTTCACTTGCAGTTATAATATTCGAAAGCATCTTGGGGCAGACGGACCAAGTCTCTCAGGTCGTTTTAAAACAAAAACGAGTGTTGAACCTGGCCCTGCTGATTTCGTTCCTAATAATAAGCATTTCCGTAGAGGACCAAGACCTGTTTTCCAACACAGACATCGAGAAAAACCATGTAACAAAATATTTTTTGTTACATAACTACATACCTCACCTTTCTACACTTGTTTATAAGGATGTATAAGTATAATTTTTTTACTAATGTGTATTTATTTATCTTTAGTGAAAGAAAACAGTCCAGGATTTATTTATACTCCCAAGTATGAAAACAGAGTCCTTGGAGGTAAACTATATGGTCGCTGGAACACTGCAGTGAAGAAGGAACATGCACCAGAATTTTTGGATTTATTTGGTTATACGAGATACGGACCACAATCAAAGATTCCACTGTCATTGAAGTCCCGGCATACCCGTTTTAAGCACAATGCGTTATCCTTACATGCTCAAAACGCATGCAATATTTCTACCAACCCTTAACTTGTCTTTATCTTTATCTTGCAAGTAATTCGTGTATCTATCTTCTCTTAGTTTGCAACAACTTTACAATTTGAAATCATTGTATGTAAAATATTATGCCTTCTTGTTTCCTCATATATCAATTGCGTCCACTTGTCCATACCTTATGTGCAGATATGTTGGTTGCCGTGATGATTGTATTGATTTGTATGCACTAAACTCGCTATGAATGTACAACCTTCAATGATAAAGTTTGTTCAATAAAGAAACTCACATTTCGTCAATACAAAAGAGTTATTGCATGAGCACTTGTTCAAGTTGAACATTATTTCTGAGGCTACTAACATTTTAAGGTGCACCAATAAGAAAGTCTTCATCTTTTCTAAAAATCAGCTTATTTTTACCGAATTGGACTCATAAAGCATCCGATATAGCAATACTCAATATGAAAGAGAAAGTATCGATTGAAGAACCAAAGCCTGAGAAAAAAATGTCTTTGCTAAGAAGATACGATATTCCTGTGGAGTTTTTGGATTATAAACACGTAAATGCGTGCACTAATGTTGTGGAAATAGAGAGGATTTTGAGAATACTAAGGTGAGTTTGTAATTCTTTAAAAAATTGATTCATACAGCAATAGGTAAATCTTAAACAGCATTATTTCAATTGAACATATGAATTCAGATCCGGCGAAGAAGGTCATTTCCCAGATCTAATTAAATGCACCGAAGAGCGTTTACAGATTTTATGTCCAACAAGTCATTTACTGCGTGTAGAAAAACCTATATTGCGACCAGGGGATTTGGAAAAAGAAGAACGTGAAAGTATTCAACGCGATCTATTGGTACTTAAAATCGTATTATTACAATAAGTTCATTAGTATGCATGTAATTAATGTGTGTCCACATTGTGTTCGCCTGTATGTAATTAAATAATATAATTGCCTTCGCATTAGTGAATTTGTTACTTTAAATTGCACTTTGTATCATTACGATTGTTCAAATTAATTCTATACGTTTAGGGATGGATTGAGAGTGTAGAAACTAAATCGTTGTGTCACGGAACAAATGCTGGTGATATTTTTTCAATAGATGAGCTGTCCACAGAAAATGTTCCTATTCGGGGAGAAAAAGTTGCTGTTTCCAACAAGGTTTGTATCATAATAGCAAATGTTTAAGATTTTAAGCGTGCGTTTTAACAGTTTGTTTGTTTTTATGTATCATCATCCAGAAATAACATAAAATATTTTTTGATACTATTCTCTTTAGAATTCTCAAAAGATCGTTTCTGACTCTGGTGATGGCTTCTTGAAGCCTGTAAATCCAAATAGAATAAAATCATGGGAGTATGATAAGTGGGACAAATTGGACGTAGATGCTGAACTAACAAGATTGGACATTCAAGATATGCAGATCGAAGAATGGGAAAAGCATGGAAAAGTAAAATACCAAGAAGAGCAAAAGAAAGTTGAGTTACTGATGAAAAATGAAAATATTGAAGAGAAAAAGGAGAAAAAATTAGAGAAAGTGGAGATCCCGAAAGTTCATGATGAATCCAAGCAATTAGGAGAATACTGTTCCAATTTAACATCTAGCCCTAGGTTGGCTTCATTTAACATGCCCTTTATGAAGAAAAACAAAATCATAAAAGAATCATTCGAACCTCAAAAATCATTTATTGAAGAACTTCCGATGGATGAACCAGAAAAGAAAAAGCAGAGTAAACGGCGAGTTAAAGTTGTAATCGATGACGTGAACATCAGAATTTAATTTCATTCTCATATAAAATAGTCATTACACATGTATTTAAAATGAGTACCTACATAATATTATTATGTATATGTACCTATGCTTACATTTAGTTCAATAATCTTTAGTTCAGCAGTTTATTGAAATTGTCATTCTTTTTAATGCACCTACATTAAAACCTGTAAACTGCATTAAACTGGAAGGGAATGATCAATGAATCCTGCATCAGAGTTAATTGCATTTACGATAAGGGAATTAGCGATTAAATGAAAGGTTCAATGGTTGGGAAAAATGCGAATAATTTGCTGAGCAAAATAAACGTAAAACGTCAGTCTGATTACTATAATGATTAAAGTAGGTGTTATATAAAATATTATTTATACTCAAGAATTTCTTTCATACTGCAACTCGCCATTAATAATCTCAGCTATTAAAGCTGCACTTTCTTAAGAATGTGCTTAGAAAGCACAACCATTTTTATTGGCACATAATTTAGTTGCATTTAAAGGATAATCTAACAAGGCAAGAATATTTCGGCACTTACTTTCTACGTAAGAAATCATTTCCGGTTTCAACTCTGTTTTCCATTTATCAATTCTAGTTTTGGAAATTCGGTATGTAGACCAAGGAACATTTATTTCTTTTTTAGTATGATACTCTATTGTCCTTTGCACAAAAGAATGCCATGGAATATCAACTTTTTGAAATATTTTCTTGAATTCTACGATTGGGTTATCAGCAACATCTTCGTACCGAACTAAATGGACTTGTCCAGGATATATAGATTTTAATTCATCTGTATCGAAAAAATCTTGGCTCATAACTTTACAATGATGTTCCATATCCATGCAGATCTTTACATCTGTACACCAATTCAGCTGCAGACACAAAAAGTTT
Organism: Pogonognathellus flavescens; assembly: GCA_019776165.1. Lineage (NCBI taxonomy): Eukaryota > Metazoa > Arthropoda > Collembola > Entomobryomorpha > Tomoceridae > Pogonognathellus > Pogonognathellus flavescens. The sequence continues at coordinate 24,908 of JABASD010002524.1, forward strand.
TAACAATAAGTATTAATAATCAATTGGGTCATGAACTGAAATAAATATAGTATACTATAAGAGAGATTCATGGGTGGAGCATTTTTATTTTACCTTTCTTCTGGATGCGAATGTAGCTCGTGGATCTCTTACAAGAAGAATTATATGAAAGGATTTTGATTTTAGAAAATTTTTCAGATGTGATGCATTAATTCTGAAAGCACAATCTTTACATTAAATAACAATCATTTTTCCGAGTTTTTTCCGGAAAAATGTAGTTCTTTTATGATTATTATTTATGTAAATGTTTATATGGATGACTTGCCTTAGAATTTTGAACAATTTTATGGGAAACATGTTGCACACCAATTTTGGAAATGCAGGCAAAAAGCAACTCTCACCAATATATTCACAACCGCGGTCAATCTTGGAATTAAGTTTAAAAATATTGCTGTCATTTTTAGCATATTGAAGATACTTGATCAACTTTTCGTACTTGCATTCCGACAAATTGTCTATGTCAGTAATAGCTTCATTTAGCATATTTTCCTCCGAGGATAAATCCTAATGGAAGAAGCAAGAAACATGTCATATTTCTATTGATCTACCAGATTTATAAATAAAACGCAGCTAAGTACTAGCATCCAAGTAACTAATGATTGTAATTAAATAATCGAGTTCCCACCTTGAACCCAAATCTAGCCAACGGCTCATAATGATAAAATATTGCTGGATGAGAACTAAACATTTCGCCAAAAAATGTTGAGCCAGATCTCCAACTTGTTACAACAAAAATAACAGATCGATTGTAATGGATGGTGTCTACATAATTTACACGCAGATATTTCCTGGTCTCTTCGATAGCAATTCTCATGGGTGATGGAAAATTCTTAAAAATGCTCTGTGCGCCATTTGTATTAATGGAGTCTTTCCGATTCTCTAAAGGAAAAAGTTAATGATGCATATTATAAATACATACTTGGACAAAGTGTAAGCAACTGCATTAAATACATTATGGAGAATAGAATTCATAAAGTACAGGGTGACCGAAGCGAATATACCACATTTCACATAGCTATAACTTCTGTTTAGGACAATGAATTATAATAGTGTGGCA
>JABASD010002525.1:0-25997 GCA_019776165.1 Pogonognathellus flavescens
AATATAAGTAATGCATAAGTAAACTGGTTTAATTAAGCCTAAGGAGAAGGTTTGTATATTGCACGTGTACATAAGACGAACTAAAAGGAGTAAGCAAGCAAAAAATTCTCCAGAGTATGTTTCCATTGTAATTTCTTTACGCAGGGGTCGGTGGGTTGGTTAGGATTTGGGGATTCAAGAAGAACTATATCTATATAGGCATCAAGATAGTTCAATAGTTCGGTTTTATTTACCTGTCAAACAGGGCCATTTGCATGAACAGTCGTTATCTGTGTAGCATAACAAAATCAAGATAATAAAATCGTAACGTCGAATTTATGCTTGTGTTTGTACGCATTCTACGCATAAAAAATTACCTACATTTTTTGTAATATATAGTAATATAGACTTTCTGTATATATTGGTCTGGTATATTCTTTTTTCTCTTTTAGCAAAACGATTCCTGTCTTTGCATGCTACTGCTATAGGGCTTCTTACTTTTTGTGTTGTAATATTTGTGAGTCCAAGCAGGCAGTGCGTACCTCAGCCTACGGAGAGTCAGTCTCACAGTAGTAGTATATTATACCATGCACCTTTATAGACCTTTGCAATGTGCGTGTCTCACATCGTATCGTAACTGAGCCTGTTACCTGGATTTGATTCATTATTACAACAAAAGGGAAGAACCCATATCATTTCACCCTCATGTGTTTAGAGTTTCTGCTGTTGTTGTACTACAGTATACATAAAGATATTATAGACGATGGAGTGTCTTGTCTAGTCTCACAGTAAATAATATTAATAATAATAATAATAAGGAAACGCTATGAGAAATATTGCTTGAATTTATTTAACTCAAAGCAATGATGTATTCAGAAATTATTTCATAGTAATATTATTTACTAGGTTCTTATATTTATAAGTAACCAACTTCTAGTGGAATAGTACTTTATGTAGACAGGTTTTACGAAGTCCATGTATAGAATTAAAAAATAAGAATAATAAGAATAATGAAGAACTTTTTCGATAGAAGATCTGACGAAGAAACTCCTCTTTTGATAACATTAAAGCAAAAACTAATTCAGGAAGAAAACGAAGAAAAAAATAGTCGAAAAGGATGTAGCAAATATTTTGGAATATTTTTGGCCCTTACAGCCGCTCTACTTTCATCGTTTACAACACTCATCGCAAAATTATTAAGTGAATATCACCCGTTTAACACAGCTATGTGGAGATTTCAAGGAATTCTTCTGCCTTCTATTCCAATACTTCTTTACTCTAAATTTGCTGAAAAGGAAAATGTTTTCGCTGGGATTTGCAAACGGAAAACTTTCGGAATGCTTCTCGTAAGTTTTTAAATGCCAAAAAACTATTCATTAATTTTAATATACCGGCTTGCATAAAATTAGCAACGGATATTGTAAGTTATACTTGGCTGAAACAAAATTTACAGGAGAACGTAATTTAACGGACTGTTTATTATTATTTATGTAGGTGAGAGCTTTTTGTGGATGTACAGCCGTCATTCTTCAGTTTTATGCAATTCAGTTTATAGATATTGGGGATGTAACCGTCATTTCGTTCACAACTCCGGTTTTCGTGGCAATACTGGCTCATTTCCTGCTGGGGGAAAAACTTGGATTTGTACCAATAGTTATTTCGATAATTACCTTAGTAGGGATCGTCATTATTGCAAGACCACCGTTCATTTCCGGACAGGAAACTTTTAGCGCAGATGTTTTGGTACGCATCAAATTTTACATTGATACTTTTAAATGCATTTATCATTAGACAATTAAAATAGTTCATTTTGTATTAATGAAACCATAAAATACAATTTGCAGGATTGATTTTACAATTTTATGTGTTTTTATTATAGATTGGGGTAATGTTAGCTTTAGGTTGCATGTTCTTTGCAACATTTACATACGTGGCTCTTCGTTGGCTAAAGGAAGTTCATTACGCTTTAGTGACATCGTTTTACGGACTCTTCAGTGTTGTTGAGTGTATCATAGGTGCTGCGTTAATTGCACAACTAGAAGTCCCGCAAACACCCGAACATTGGTCGCTTGCCATTTTATTGGCATTTTTTGCATTCGCATGTCAAAGGTATTAAATATTCTTCAAACCTGTATCTCATACGTAAATTTTATTTAAATTGAAAATGACATCTTTTTATTTCAGTGCCTTTACGATCGCATTAAAATATGAAGATGCTGGTCCAGTTTCCATCATTCGGACAAGTGAAGTCGTTTTTGTTTTCATATGGCAAGCCGTCTTCCTTGGAGATTTTCCAGATTATTTAAGGTTTGCGTCTTTATGAGTTTTATACTAACAAAAATTCAATATAGCTCTTAGCTTGAAATTCATGTTATATGTATTTTATTTATTTCACTTTCAGTATAATTGGGGGATCATTAGTATTATCCAGTGTTTTAGCAACGGCAGTAAGAAAATGGCTCATAGATTTACCCGAAGAAAATCCAACCAGACAGAAATTTGCGTATTTGTTGAAATAGTTAAATCCACACGCCCAACTACTACAGTACATACAGTACATATTTAAGCTAGTAACACACTGCCAGGCAAAAGTCAACACTGATGCTTATAAAAATTGTACAATGTTATTTACATTTCATAAATTAGCTTACAGCTTATCCTATAAATTTTAGGTTACATTCTAATACTAAGTGTATACCTAAAGGTATGTAACTTTTGATACATTGTGTCGTTATAAAAATAATTATTGCACTATTGTTCAAAATTAAGTAAGCACACAATGTATGACTGGACTGAATAATATTTTTCTTGTTATTTAATTTTTGTTTTCATTTCACACACGATGTAAAATGCATTACGTATTGTACAAAATCACCTAGCATCGCGGAAAGCTCTAACAATAAAAAAAGACTACAATGTACCTGATGGATAACGTGTACGTTACTTTACTGACATATGTTTATAATTGTCTTGCATTGCATCTTACGTAACTCTTAATTTGCTTAGTTGCATTCCCTATTATGTGCAAAAAGTTTTAGGTGGGTATGTCAGGGGTGAAATGTGCAGCATGCTTCAACAAGAGCTTTGAGAAGAAAGTAAGTTTTTATAGTGTTAAAGCATCGGGATACCTGCAATCCCTGTCAAAAGATAACGAGTGTCATGTTCATCAATGACATTATCATCTTCTTTCCTTCATTTCAGTTTCTAAGTAAAAAAAATCATTACACTGAAATATCCACACGTAAATTTTTTAAATTCAACAACTCATTTTTAAAAAAACGTTGCGTGAGACAACGTTTGTCAATCTGTGAATTCAACTGAAATCCATAACCGGTTAAGTTCAGCTAAAACTAATTGAAAGAACACAATCGTGTTTATTAGGTATTCACTTACACAAGTAAATAATGCACATAGATATTACATAAAAATAAGACTATACATAAGGGTATTTATTGGTTTGGTTGAAGATGGTGAAAATGAATATATCATATGCGTTTTGCATACATAGATCATCCTAAGACATGCACAAGCTTGTCATTTATAGCTGCTCCGTAAAGATAACAAAGTACAACATGTGTCTTATATGTGTAAACACGCAATACATATATAAGTAAGTACTTTGTCAATTGCCATTTTATACTTCGATGAATTCGGACTTTCTGGTTGTCCTTCACCGTTTGGAAGGGCATTTTATCACTTGATACCATATAGTGTTTTACACATGAATAATTCGCAATTTACAAGTAAATTAACTAAGGAAAAATGAAAACCTGCAGCGGACTTTGAGAGCTTATGCAATTACATTCATATACGCAACAAGGAATAATACAAGTATTTACTTGCTTATTTAATAATATTATGCTAGAATCGAGAAATCTGAGTTGAAATTTACGCTGGATGCACTTGCGTGTTCTTTTTCTGTGGTCTTCTTTTTGACAAGTATTAAATCTCCTCAGATTTCTTGTTTGGGCGTATGGAAAATAGCGTCAGCTTCAGCATAGCTGACACCGTCTCGAAAGAATTGCCGCAAAGACCCAACAATCTTTCATTGCTTGGTTTTCGTTGTTTTCAGTACAGCTAACTGTCATTTTAATAAGTTATTCCTATCAGAAGAGCTACCCACTAGTTTTTCTATGTACACGTTTTTAAAAGATGCAAATCAGCAAGTCGTCAGTTCACATTCACAGCTTGCTAATGTAATGCATATTCATACTTTCCTACTTCTGTTTTTTTCATACAAGGTTTGTGTACAAAATGATGCATGAAATCATTTACCTTTATCGAAAATCGTATGTAATACATATATCCCATAAAAATTCTAGTCGCATTAATATTAATACCTAAGATTAATAGGACTACTACAGAAGCTCAAAAAGTACACTGTCTAGACCCTAGCTACTACTAGCAAACAATAAATGCATAAAATTTAATAATTCACTAAAATATTTTTACGTGCCTGTATTTAAAAATATGTACCTAGGTGCAGGTGTGTTAGGTTAGGTTAGTTATGCTATAAAACGTACATGCTGTAGGAATGTAATTATTTTTATTTTTAACTTGAAAACAACAATGGTATTTCAAGTCGGTGAAATAACTTTTCGGACATATGAATTTTACATGAATCGAATACAATAAATCAGTAAATATTAATTGGTCATTAATCACAAATGTGACATTAATCGCATTTCATGCATACAAATCTTTCTTTGTATGTAGGACGTTCCCTTCTTTTGGAGTTACAACACGAGTCGAAAATAAATATTAATTGTAAATCCATTTGTCAACTAATAACTAAAATACGTGTAATTTATGTAGTAATACAACGAGAAAACAAAGGTACACGATACATTCAGATACTTACATAGATAATAATATGTAAATAATATTAAACAACCCTTCTGTGATTTAGTAACAAAATGACTGCTCCGATGTAAACATTTTTAGTCATACTTAATTAAAGTATTTGCGCATTAAGTACTTTCAGTTGCTTCTGTTATGCCTTTATACGCTTTAATATTACACAGGGTGGTATCAACAAGGTACTTTAAGGTGGTGTAAATGATAAATGGCAGTAAATGCAGTTCAGTGGTACATATAGACCTATACATGCTGTACATGCTGGAAAAATATTACGTAAAAGAGTTGCAGTGTTGGGAGACAGAGCTAGCATAGTAGTACAGGTAAACGTAGCGGAAAATGTCTCTTATATAGTTTATGGGTATAGTCTATGATTATACACACTAAGATTTTTTACTGCCAAAATACAAGGTTAACAACGTTGAGAGAGAAGTTGATGTACAAGTCCATATACTGTCAGAGATAGAAAAGTAAAATGTGAAGCCTTACAAACACACTGACTGCATGACTTAGAATTCAAAACTATTCTTACCTTGCCTTACCTTGTGAGGCTTTACTTATATTCACGCAACGCAGACAAACATTACATTATCATTTTTATATCAAGCTTTGCTATACGCAATTCTATACAAAGCAAAACCACGTGAAACCAGTTTTTTGTCTCCTGCGTCTGCATTTTGTTCAAGCTGATTACTGCGAATGAATATTTCAATATGTTCGAAATATTTCAGCCCTGATTTTTGTCTCTTGTCTAAATTATTGTCTTTTAATTGTTTAAAATTAAATAAGAGAAATCATGACGTTTAGGGAGACCTCTCGTCTCTACGACTATAGTACACCTAGAGGAAGGTTCCAGTTATTCCTTAGCCGGTAATTACATTTGTTCATTTAACAATTTTCAAAATATCCTTGTGAATCAATCCTTTTTGTGCTATGGAGAGAATTTTGTGTAATAATATCGCAGGAAATGAAATAACATCTATTTTTATATACAATTAGGTTAAACTGGAAACATGCGTTTTTGCCATTGTGTGTTCTACTTCCTTTTATACTGTGGATAGCAAGTAAGTGTATCACCCTTTTTATTATACAACTCTATAACCATCATTTTTTATATAGAGATCATATTTTTGCAAAACCCCATGAAAATTTGCAAACTTATAAAGTGATTTCTTAAGGTACTTATAATATAGTTTAGCTATAACGAACATACAGAGCATTCTATTATCCAGCGAGATAAAGTATGCCATTATTTGCAATATTATTTCGCAGTTCTGCAAAATTACGATGGAATCGCAGGTACATTGTCAGAAGAAAATCTACTTTTACAACCCGGTGAAAATGTCGGGGATGAAAGCGACCACACAGCGTTTGGAAACTACCAAAGTCTTTTTGCAGGATTAACTTACGAACAAGAAAAACTAAATTCTCTTCACAAAAACCAAAAACTGACCATGGTTAACATACAATACCCAAACGCTCCTAAAAGAACACCTGTGGCTAAATATAATTTTGTTGTGACACAAGGTGACCTATCCCCCGATAATTTTCAACAACCTGGTTTTCTTATAAATGGACAATCCCCTGGTCCTGAAATTCGAGTGAAACCAAATTCCTCTTTAATTGTTCACGTCACGAATAATTTAAATGTGCCGATAACAATTCATTTTCATGGAATTCACCAACGAAACTCATTTCTTTCCGATGGAGTTCCAAATGTTACCCAAGAAGCCATTCCCCCCGGTGGATCTTTCATCCACAGAATAAACACCTGGCCACAAGCGGGAACGTTTTTCTACCACGCTCACACTGGAATGGACATTTTATGGCTTTATGGTCCTATGATTATTGAAGACGACCCCGTAAGTTACAAAACTTGGCCTGAGGAGTACCAGTACGATAAAGACAAAGTGTTTATTCTTAATGGAGTTTACCACGAATCTGTTGATGAACTTCTGGAGAGAATCGCCGGGCCGGTTCACAGTTATCCCGCACATATCTCCAGTGTAACGATAAATGGTAAATCCTACGGAGAGTGGGAAGACGAAGAAAATCTTAATAATACAATTTCTGATTCGTTGCCAACCGGGTATGATGTTACTCCGGTGGAAAAAGGACTTCGCTACCGTTTCCGGTTTATAAATGCCGCGTCAGATTCCCTATTAACTTGCAATATTTCATCGCATCGTTTTACGGTAATCGAAATGGATGGAATTTACATTAAACCTTTGGAGTCGGATCGTTTGGTCATCAGTCCAGGTCAGAGATACAGTGTCATAATTAAAATGGACCAATTAGAAGATAATTATTACATTAGCTGTAAACACATGGAGAGTGCCGGACCGAAGAACGGTTTGGCAATTTTGAATTATCAAGGAGCTCCTCAACTCACAAAAGATGTTACACACGTTCCCCAACATGGAAATGAGACTCTTATACTGGACAGGTGGCTAATGGATGAACTTACACCGAATTATGCTCTGAAACAAACCGATGTTTACGCTCTGCCTCCAAATTGCGATAAAGAGTTTGTGATTGATGTTTTCGAAGCTGTTCGTGGAGAACAACACGTTTATCTTTTAAATGGACATTACTTTGAAAATCCTGAAGTGCCTTATTTCATTCAAGTGAGCCAGGGTGTAAATATCACAAATCCTAACCAAGTTTATGAAATTATAACGGGAGAAATTATACAATTTGTGTTCCAAAATCAAAGAACTGGCCCTTTCTGCTTTTCACACCCGTGGCACATTCATGGACATAGTTTCTACGTTGTGGGGGAGGGCGCAGACAGATACGATCCGATTAAAGATGGAAAAATGATCCGGGAAAATATTGCTGGTGGAAAATCGTTTCAGTTTAGGGATTCTGTCACAGTTTATGCAAATCAGACAGTCGGGGAGGAGACAGACGGAGCTTTTTGCGGGTGGGCTGCTGTGAGATTTGTGGCAAATAATCCAGGAATTTGGCTTGCTCATTGTAAGTTTACAAATACAGTCTGTTGCAAATAAGAAATAGGTATTGCATAGGGATCTATACAGAACAACTTTTATTTTTTGTTTGCTTTTGTATGATAGGTCACGTCACACCTCACTTGATAATGGGGAAGAAGTTTATCATCTGGGAACACACAGAAGAGGATCCTAGACTATCAACGTCAATGAGTAAAGGTTAAAAGGTACCTAGCTAGTACGTATAAGTATCAGTGTAGCATTTTACTATATAGAGATGTAATATCATTGTGACAGGTTTACATGTTTTCAGAATTTTTAGGTTAAGTAATTGAACTGCCATGTACTTACAATTTTAGTACTTACTTCTTCCATCACTGTACGTAATCACACCGCAAATACATGCGGTTTATTAAAGGTTTTTAGGTTTTATTTTAAAAATATCAAGTCATTTTTATTACAGTCAGTCAGATATATGTAGTTTATAGAAATAATGATTTCCATGTGAGACTATAATTAGCAGGGAATACAAATGTTCATTTTTAAATTGTATATGCAAAGAATTCGTTCAGTTTCTTGTACAAAAAGAAAAGGAGCATTCAATAAGGTTGCCATCCATAATCCAGATGAATAAAATAAATCAATAAAAAATACATAATTGTCGAGTTCATTTATTTCAAACAGATGCAGCAGATGCAAATAAGGTTTTATTCCATGATGGTGATCATAATTGCATTTTAGCTATTAATATGCTAATCACCTGTGTAGACTAATCTGTAAGTAGATACTTAAATTCTACACAAGGACAACTACTATGCCTGGAAAACAAAATAGATCTTAAATAATCATGTTTAATGCTTAGTAGAACGATTAAACCTTTATAAAAATACGGATAAAAATTACGGCGAGTTAATAATCTAAATCCTATCGAAAAGGTACCAACATTAATAATACAATTACGTTAATCACATTTGCAAATGGCCATGCAGTTAAGGATTTATAAAATGCAGGTTCCTATTTTTTTAAATTGACATTGTTTAAAAAAGCAAATACACTTTTATAGAGTAAAGTAAAAAGTAGAAGTCTTCCTCAAAGCAATGGGTTGCAAAACAGGCTAGTTTTCTGTAGAGAATATAAAAATAACTCGTCTTGTCTCATACTTTCTGCTGCACTTTCCTATTGCATTGTACCATAATTACAGCAAAACTTCTTTCTACCCATCAAAAGTTAACCATTAGTTTGCTGTTGCAAACTGCATAGTACGATTGGCATCCTTCAGAAAGTGTATCATTATAAAACATAATTTGTTTTATGCCACATGGTAATTGCTAGAATCTAAGATTGTCTAAACTGGAATTGGGACGGAATAGAATAACTACAAAACTAACCAATATTCTTCATCCACTTCATCCACCTGCAAAAACTAAATCTCCAAATAATAGTCAAAATAACCCTATTATCTTATTCTATGGAACTATTAATTGTAAGAAGAGAATATAGTATGTATAAATTATAATTACTAATTAGGACTAATAATTAAACCTTGTGGATGGGAGATTTATAGACTTAATTAATTAATTATGTTCACTTAATTCTACGTATTTGAAATTCAACATTTCATCATATTGTTTGCATGACCAGTTCGATAATTTATGGAATGGTGATCGAGGTTCCTACTTTAATATAAATTGACTCGTTTTGATACGAGCAAAAAATATTCAAAGTAAAATGTAATGACATTTCTGTAGTACATATGCCCAAAACCTTGCTTCTTTTGAGATTTTACATGTTATTAGCATGTATTATAGGTATACCGAAATTAGGCAAGTACAACAATTCTATCCACTCAAGCAAGAAATATAGTATAATGTTTCATTGGTTTACATTATTTCATTGCAAAACTTTAATTCACCAAACCAAAGGTTTGATAACATAATAAGATGAATCAATTGCTGTGTTTACCTTTTTAAGGTGCTATAACATAACATACAACTTGAATACACCAAAAAGAAGATATATATGCCCCATTTTTTGCACTTGAAGAATCCTCGTTTGTCTGGAGTCTACTAAACCGCATAAACTCTCACCAATATCCACATCTTGCCCAATCTACTTTATGAAATTAAATAAATGTACGCCTTACCGATGTTGAAAATGTAGATAAGGTAACATCGCATGCATGTAATTATGTAATAGGGTCCTTTTCATGGAAGAATCCAGCATTTTGATGTAGAATTGCATGGATCTAACCGGTTTGTAAGTACTGAAGACCTACTGATGTAATATACTACAAGACTAACGTTTCCTGATACATACATTTGATACTACACGCAGGAAAAGGAGTTTAAGGTTTCATTGCGTGCTGTTCAGTCAGATAAATATTATGTACGCTTTTCGCATTCACAACATTCAAATCGACAATGAGATTTTTTGTAGGATTTTTTCGTGCGTAAATGCGTACTAAGATTTCATAGACAAGAAAGGAACTCTCCTTGTTTTGCGGTTGTGCAAGAAGGGAATACGACTACCACGCCAAGTTTCTGATAATATTAATGATATAGGAGAGTTCCATAAACTCCAAGGACAAACTATCACGCACACGTGTATAAGTTAGACTTATCATTTATGCACAACCCTTCTTAAATATTCTACAGCTACAGCCTGTCTAATAGGTATTGTGTGATTTTGTACAGCGAAGCAAGAGTATCTTCGCAGATACACACTGGACATTTTTGAAATGAACTTCTGAACAATAATATCGCTGGGTGTTAACATTTCTACGCATATAGAGGTATTATAGTTATACCACTTGTTATACAATCTTGCAAAGCTACCTGTAGTGTTTACGTAGCAGTAAGATTCATTTACATATCTCAACTTGTGTGTGATCAGAGTCGTTATTAGTCACTTATTTATTTTGACTATTGAATTAGTTTCCACTGGAAAAGAAAGTTCAGGAATTCTTGTTGGAATAGTGTTTCTAAGTATATTTCATCATGGAATCCGGAGGTTTTCATGATTACACTTCTTTGCGAGGAAAATGGAAATTATTCTTGAACAGGTAAAAAATACTTTGACATTTCTCTTATATTACTCAATTCATAGGTCTCGTGTGTCAGAATGTGACGAATGTATCACAGAATGTGTCACATGTGTTGGAATTTTCTAAAGTGGACATCTGTGAGTAGAAAATTTAATTTTTATACATTTATTATTTTTAATTCAGACTTACTCAATGGGCTTGGATGCTTATCCCACTAGCATTTTTTGGAACACTCCTTCTGGGATTCATAGGTATAGAGTATGAAATTACAACTTAAGATTTGTTCTTTTTGTTGTCTATATAAATAAAATTAATTACCAAGTAGATAATTTTTAACAGGTACGATAGGTCTTACGAACTGATGTATGAATTTAAAATTGAAGGAATTATTTTTTGACTAGCAATCGGGGCTAGACATTTTGCAACAAAGGAGATACCTGCACCGGGGACGGTTGCGACACCAAAACCGGTCCTTTTTCTGTCACCAACCCCTGCGGAAGATGCAAAGAATTGGCAGAACGGAAATGCAACTTTTCCAGGAGACGCTTCGAATTTACATAATGGGACTTTTCTCTTTCGACCTTTGCAGAATGAACATACATTACATCTCTATAATGGTTTATATTTAGGTCTGGAAGAAATCCAAAAAGTTTATTTCAGAAAATTGGAACTGAAGAATATAATTATCGACGCAAAGCGATTGTCCGAACATCTCGTAGATGCACCCAACCTAGAAACGATTATTTTAGACAATGTGGCTGTTTCAGGGAACTTCTCTCGGGTAGTTCTCCCAAAATTGAAGGAATTTAATTACAATCAACTAAGAAACAGTCGTACAGATAATTACAAAACTTTTGAATCTCTTAAATCTGTTTTATTTTTTGATCTGAAACCCGGAAAGAGTTGGGATGTGCAAAAAGATTTACTTGACCTAGGGGTCAATATTAAGGTTAGTATTGGTGGCACAACAATTTTAGAAGTGGACAGGCAAAAAGGTTTAGTTAATTTAAACATCCACGTTTGCGAAGATATTTATAAATACATAAAGCTTGGAACAGAACCGGTGACGGCGATGAGTTTGTCCTGGTGTCCCGTCAAGAATCCACAGCTTTTGCCTTTGAACACATTGAAATACCTTAATTTGAATAATGCCGTACCAGATAAACCGATTTTGTCCGAATTAATTCGTGGTGCAACTCAGTTAGAGTCTTTCCACGCTTTTCTTCCCTTTACATGTGATAATGCTTCATATATTAGTCCTGAAATCCCCGAAATTATGATTTTTACAAATCTCACTGATTTCTCTTCAACGATTCGCACAGTTTCCCTTAGTAAATTAGCCGTTTACGAACCACCCGAAAATTACGTTTCCCCAATAACAAATCTGACTTTGGAAACTGTGAACATTACTGGAATCATTGGAAACTTTCATAAAACCTTTGCAAACTTAAATAAAGTAGCTGTGTTCAATTCTTCTTCGGTTGATGACGGTTATAAAATACTCGAAGAAATTATCAAGACACCCGCAGAGTGGATTTTGATGCAAGATTTTTGCAGAAATGCAACGTATACAAACGTTGAAGCATTTCTAAGCAAAACGGGACTTCCAGCAAACGAAATGAATTTCTTGATTGAAAAGAATGCAACAAGTGGAGTTTACACTGGAAGGAGCATTTCTATGTTCGAAAAACATTTCAACCGTTTCAATTTGCTACAATTTAATCAAATTGACACATACAATGAATATAGCATTTGGGATGCTGTGTACGATTAAGTATCTTTGTCAAAATGTGGTTTTAGTATTAATTAATAATATGTTTAAAAGTTAATCTCTTGTGTTACTATTTGAATATTTTCTGAAAACCAATGTTCATCTTCCACTGCCATAATAATATGAACCTGAATAAACGTTAATACATGTGGCCTAGCTAGTCTGATACATTTTACTTATGTTCAATCAAATCTTCTACTTGTCCGGGTTAATAGATATTAGAACTTACCAATTGCCTACAATTTGAGCTTACTTAAATGAAACTATTGTAAAATTTTGCTAAATTGATTGGGGTTGTAAAGGATTTGAAAGTATAATATGACGGAAATAAAAGAACTGTGAAAATTAAAAAAACTTTATATACCCACATTTATAGATAGTATGTTTGTAGTATAGTAAACATTTTTGCTTGGAATAAACACAAATTTATTAGTGTGCATTTCTTTAGTATTTTTTTAATGAATTACCTATAACATTTAGTATACCTACGTAGTGTGTTCTCAATACAATACATTCAAGAGAAGAAAAAGCATGAAATGGTCAAAATGATAAATAATCAATTCGTAAATTTTTAGTCAATTACTTATTGGCGGTTTCACAACATAGTTACTAACTTGTCTATTTATGTCATCAAAAATGAGTAATTATTATAGCAATAATTATGTATAAGAAACTCTATATCAATACTTAACCATGTTCTTAAAAGATATCAAAACAGTGTAATGTATTCTGGGCTACTATTGTTGAAACAGCAGAGATCAGTTTTAAATAAATATTTATTAATCATAAGTAAATGCAAACACTATACCTGTAAGTTTTTATTATACAAAAAAAATGATTATATAATAAATCTGGTGGCTGAACTTTAAATAAAAAATGCTTACACATGATAATATTATAAGTAGATTATCTCAAATTATCTGAACCAAATGACAGCAACAAAGATTAATTAAGCAATCAAAGCACTAGATATTGCATTGTCTTCTCATTCCCCTTAATGCAAACAACAACAGGCAAAGTAACCTTTACATCTGTCAAGTTTCGCTTCATACATGAATTTCATAGAAAATATAATATGTATAAGTTGCATCACACTTGTGCTGTCGCACCATGCCCTTAATTTCTTTTTCTAATTTCAAAGCGCTTCAGATTCTTATCATCGACAAAGAAAAAAATGGAACAATAAAATCTTAATTATAGCCTGAGTATACAAATACACACATGTGTAAAACTTTTACAATTCATGTGCATTCAGCAGACACGTTCCTTTCATTAGAATCTAACCATTGCTCTGCGTGTAATAATATTTGTTTTTCTGGGTATGTCATGCTATAGCAGGTGAATTCAAAGTCAAATTATGACTGAGACACCAACAGATAAGCAAACAAGAATTATAAAAAAAATTGCAAGAAACAACTAATCACGGCTTAAACTTCTAAACATGTTGTCAAACTTGTCTCAAAGTGAACAGAGAAGTTAACCCTGTTCAAAAAATACTTGCACATTATAATACTGAAGTTTTGCATGTATGTATAATAATTCAAAAGCATACAAATACAGGTAGGTATACATACACAATTACAAATGAGCTCTGAGAAAAGCATTGCAAAAGTGGATTGATCAGCAGGAGATTTCTGTGCTGTGCCAAAGATATTAGCAGCCCAAAGGGATGTCATTACAATCAATCCTTTCTCGCATTAATTATTACATGCAAAATGTAAATCGATATCCCTATGTACCTGTCCTATCTGTGTAATATACACTTAAAGCCTTTTACATACCATAAACGTACTTTAGATGATTAATATATTATGTAATACTATTAATTACACATAGACATTACGTATTAGCAGCTTTGCATTTGAAATCGGATATCTCTAACAATAATACAAATAGTGTGTTGTTTCTTACATGATACATGGACGAGTTTTTGCTGAGGCTTTATAAAGATAATAAAAATCCTGATACAAGTAAAACTTATAAGGACTTCTGATAAACAACAGGATATGTTATTAAAATAACTTGACTGGAATTATATAAGACGTAAGTACCTAATTAGGTACCTTACGTCTTTAAAGCATATTTACCGATATGCTATGCACTATATAGGATATGATTAGTATTATATTGAGAGCAGTTATTAATGCAAGTATTATGTAAGCCTTCATGTCAGAGGATTTATAGGTACACTTTAGTTTTACTGCGAATGTGAACAAAAGTGCTGATTACATTTACATGTATACATAAGGCAAAGTGCATTAACTGTCTAAGTTGATTGACAAATTGACACAGTGTACTATTCATCACTACATGTATTAGAAGTTTAGAAGTCAGGGAAATATAGATATGGTACCTGCAATTACACAATTACACCACTAATCGTCAGGGTTTATGTACAGGCTAAAAGGAACGAAAAATACAAAAAGTCATATAATTAAAGAAACGGGTTAAATACATTTTGGAAGATTATGGATTCATCTGACCTGCATAAAATGCATTAAAGTAATGTTTAACAACAATTCAGTTTCTTCTTAAAGGTGAGGGTGTGACACAATCTAAAATTACTCATACTTAAATTACAACAACTAAATTATAGCAACAAATAAATTAAACCAACAATTCTAACTATCTCTGTCTCTTGTATTATAATTACTAATATATGTTTGTACATATTTTTCCTTGTATAATTCCGAACCGCATTTGTTTACTGAAATAATACACTGCGATCCCAACAAAATTAGTTGATCAGTGACCAATAGTTCTTAATTGAAACATACAGATGTATTTTTAAGGTTTGAATTAAATGATATCTATATACTAGATGTTACAGTATGTATCTTATGTTTATTTTGGTGGATATATACACAATTACGGCCATAAGGGTTAAAAGTTGTAAAGTCACTTCCTTTACACAGAGATATTCTTTTGAGCTGCCGCACCTGTCCTGGAGGGGGCTTAATTGTCTCACCTCTCTATAGTAAGTACGTAACAAGTACTCTTGCCAAAACATAGCCAAGCAATGTACTCTAATTTGTTCAGAATCGTTTGTAAATATATTTGTTACACATAAGATAGATGTAAGAAGACTATTACTAAAGTCGCTAACTAATGTTTAATGCTATCCTCATCGTAGATCAATGAAGTTTAGGTACTAAAAGAGCATTCCACTTTTAATCGTTTAGTATTTGCAGTTTGAATGGAAACAGGAGTCAAACAAAGCAAAACCAATTTAATTCCATCTGTCTGCAACTGCAATTCTATATAACGATATAATATTATTTCGGAATTCATGAGCTTTTCATTTAATCAGAGTCGTCATTTCTGCAGTTGAATTTTTATCCACTGTATACATCTATCAGGTATTTGCATTACAAGACTAAAAATTTTGTACCAAGAATTAAATACCTATAATAGTCAACTCATTGATGATTACAAATGTTTCGCTACCATTATTGCAATCTTAATGATTTGCATGATTATTACAGATTGCAGAATGCATGTTACCATAATATCATTTTATTTGCATTGTAAATAGATACCTACCTAATATATTACTATAACTTTAGCTATAGGCATTCCTTTACTACAGCATTATGTAAATTGCTGGGAATTTTAACTCTTTATTGTAAAAAGTATAAAAGCTCCTGTTCCTACTGTAGCTGATATCATTCACATCTTGAGATCGTGTTCGTTCTTATCATTTCATTTTTCTGCAGGCATAAATTATTACAATTAGTCTTACTTTACTAAATAAATAGCTCAGCATGATTAGAAAGGTATTTACATATCACAACGTGTAATGCCTAATCACTTTTTATGCAAAAATATATAGGCATTTGCTTCCTGAATTTAATCTCACTAGCTTTACAAATTTATTGCTAACTTTTTAAATATTTTAAATCTTTTTTTCGAACTGAATTTTTGTAGATTTCGTTTTTACTGGCGGTTGCAGTTGGAGTGTGTACAGGTCAACATGTAATTGGACCAGCGGGTTTCGGAAGAGCAGGGTTAGGATACGGCGGGCATATTGGTGGTCCTGTTGGAATTGCCGGTCTTCATGGAGGACATGTTGGTTTGGGAGTGGGAGGATATGCGGGAGTTCAGCAATACGCTCATGCGGCACCAATTGCAAGGCAAGTGGCTCCGGTTGTTGGTTTAGGATATGGCGGTGGTCCAGTTGGAGCTTATCACGGTCCTCCTCATATCGCAGCTCCTCATGCTGTTGCTGTTCCCAAAAGTTTGTGCAAGTTTTGTTTTTCATGTGTGGTTTAATATTAAATTTCACAAGAAAATTTATTTTAGCAACTAGAATCTATATAATTGTAACTACAGTTTTTTAAGTATACTTGTTCAATTATTTCCTCTACTTGATAATTTTGTTTTTCATGTAGAAGTTGTAGAGGAATATGATCCTCATCCTCAGTATCAATACGGATACTCTGTTTCCGATTCTTTGACCGGAGACCAGAAATCCGCAACTGAGACAAGAGACGGAGATGTAGTGCAAGGACAGTATTCTTTAGTTGAACCTGATGGTTCTTTAAGAACTGTGACGTATACTGCTGATGTAAGTCACATTAAATTATAAATAATACCTACTTCGATTTTTTTCATAGCAATCTTCTGAAATATCTATATGTAAGAAATTATCATCCTAAATAATAACTCTTGATTTGCTTTATTTAGCCTATTCATGGATTTAACGCAATTGTCGATCGTACTGCAGGTATTTATTTGTGACAGTTTATTCCTATTTTAACAGAAATGTATATAGCCAAAGTTCATGAGGCTTTATCAGTATCAAAGTTTTATATTTAAATTTTCAGTTTTGTTCTAAAATTACTTTGTGAAATTTGAATTGTGATTTTTTAAGGACATGGGAAAGTCGTAGCACCGGTAGCACCAGTTGTTGCTAAAGCTCCTGTAGTTGCTGGAGGTTATGGTGGCTATGCTGGTCCAGTACATGGAGGGTTACATGGAGGGTTACATGGAAGACCTCTTGTACATGGCGGATTAGTTGGATACAATGGATTGGGCAGACCTGCAATTCATGGAGGATATGCTGGAGGATTCGGTGGAGGATATGGTCCCGCTCAAGCTCACTATGCTCCGAATATCGCAAGAGTAGCTCCCGGATATGGAGCCCGTCTTTATTAAACAAAATTATTACCAAATCTAAATCGTACTATAGCCAAAAATTCTTTTGTTTAATTATTTTTGTTATGCCATAACTTCTGCTATTCTATCTAGTACAACAAAAAATAGTTAGTTTATTCCACTCTTTATAATTATTTACATTCCTACTCTAGAAATACTTAACACCGATATTGTATTATCCAACTGATTTTGTATACAAACATTGAAAAAGTCGGATAAGAATCTCATGACAATTTTATGACATTTACACAATAAATATTAAATACAACCCTCGCTTTTGCTATACATTCTTATGCATTGCAGTATTTCCAGTTTCCTAGTTTATTTTTATCTGCAACCAGCAAACTTTTTCTTCACACTTGCAATGCATGTAGTATTAAAATTGCGCTTTTTTTACATTTTCTTTTATTCGTGCGTTTTGCATTCATGATTTACAACCTGTTGTAATTGACACTAAGAAAAACTATTGAATAAAAACAATTACAGCTACAAAATCACACTTGCAAAAATTATTTCAGTTTATAGAAGGAATTTTCATTGTTTAAACTCAAATCAGACACGAACATTCATTCATTGAATTTAAAATTGGTACATCATCCATTTTTACAAAAGAATGCATATTACTGTGTAACTATATTACCATTATAATATATGCCTTTTTTTAACACAACACAACATACAAACTATCTAAATAAGAAAGCGACTGTTTGTTTTAAATCAATTGGGAGTTCAGGAATATTTTTTACCATTATAAGAATAAGTTTGCTTTAGATGCTTTACTAATAAATAAATATTTTTTTACATAAAACAATTTTGTTTCAGTTAAATAAATAAATATGTATTCTTGTACTTGCTTACATACTACTATTCATATAGTTAAGCTCCTGGTTGTCAGCAAATTAAAGACAAAGCCTTATCTATTATCACTGATGCTATTCTTATACTAGTAATATTCTATAGTACAATTCGTAGACAATTTATATTTGTAAAGATCATTTACCAATTTTTGGAGTAAAAGTAAAACTACCTATACAATCTGTTCATAACTGAAGAAATGGACGTACACATAAGTGTAAATTACACGCATTGTAAATATACAATCATATATTTATTCTTCAAGTTGATTTTATGAAAAAAAACTGAATCAGTGTAAAATTCGTACTTAATTACTCAGAAGGTCTTTTCTGTGTGACACATAGCAATTGCACCTTTCGTTCATTGCAAGGCCTACCTGAGAAAAAGATCTTTGACTAAAATACTATAACCCTACATACAGATAGAATTTGCTCCTTTCATTATTACCATCAATCAAATCACATTTTTGATTTTATACTCCATGATCACCACAGCATTGATTAACTCAAACTAAAACGCACGCAGCTCAGTCAGTCTTATAGCCTTCTAAAGCGATTCTTCCATTATCCCTTTTATTATTATTCTTCTTGTACCAAGTTATTTAGTATTATATGCATTACTACTTCTCTTTGAAGATTATAAATAATAGAATTGTATTCCATCTATAAACGTCCTGCCCTTATTATCCTATGCAACAATTGTTGTCCAATGTTTGTAATTCTGTCTGCAGT
Organism: Pogonognathellus flavescens; assembly: GCA_019776165.1. Lineage (NCBI taxonomy): Eukaryota > Metazoa > Arthropoda > Collembola > Entomobryomorpha > Tomoceridae > Pogonognathellus > Pogonognathellus flavescens. Next base: position 19,345 of record JABASD010002525.1, read on the forward strand.
GTTTTGTTTCGTCCTTTTACTACAAATACCGTACAGAGCAATCATAAAAGTCATAATATGGCAATGCCTAAGTATTATTGTGTACTTTGAGTTAACTATAAGAATATCAATGAGAAATGTTGCATAATGTTTGCATAGCCAGGGGCCTTAAATTCACTATTGATGAGAGAATTGATAAAAGTTTGCATTTAGACTCGGTTTGGTGTCGTGTCTTTCTTGAGTATCGCCTTGTCTCTGCTCAGCTTAGTAAATTAGCTTTTTGTTCGCCCTCCTATTTAAAATAACAATAAATGGCCCACTCTTTTTTTCCCCTCTTACCTTGTCATTGTCATATTCAAGTTGATATTCCTTTTCCATTCAACTTAATGTATTTCTTATAGACACATATATATTTATATACCTATACAACTTGCATTTATATAAACAAATTCATGTTCATAGTTAGTATTTAGTATTAACATTGCTTTAGAATAATATTACCTATGCACCAACTAATTCAAATGCATTATGTATGATCCTCGCTTCAACAAATCTAACTTTTACATCATTATTATTATATTAGCCACGTATAAAAGCATCATTAAGTAAGCTGCTGCATTACAGAGAAGAATAACATGAGATAACATGATTTTAGCGTTTGATCAGTTGTAAAACATTGAAATGGCTGTGTGCATTTTATTTTAACATGTCATACTTATGTCATGTCTTCAATCAACCCACCGACTATAAAAACCCACAGTGCTGTCAATCCAGTAGGCACATTTACTTCTGCACTGGCAATAAGTCAGGAGATAACTCAAGTACTTGGACTACTGTGTTTTGCACTTTAAATTAATTAGGTACATTTTTAATTGCCGGAATTGCTTAGACGGAAATTAGGGTACCTCCTAGTCTTTTCATTTCAACCGATTCGGCGAAATCATGAACGCTAAAATTGTAAGACAGTTTTTGCAAACTACAACATATTTTATTTGCTAATATTTTTTCAGTTTTTGCGGACAATTTATTATGAAATTTTTGTTTGTGCTATGTTTTATCGCAGTTGGCAGTTTTCTTGGTCGTTTTGGGCTACGCTTCTGCCGGAGTCGCCCCAATCGGTTATGCCGCACCTGTAGCTGCTGTTAAGGGTTTCCTAATAAACATTTTCGTTTATTTCTTGTCTATTTCTGTGTATGCGTCAGTTATGTCAATTTCGGAATGAGAGTGAACAAAGACAATTTTTTATTTTTATGTTAGCTGTTGTAAACGAAGAATATGATCCGAATCCACAGTACAGTTATGGATACTCTGTTCAAGATACTTTGACTGGAGATGCCAAAGGACACCAAGAAACTCGCAGTGGAGACGTTGTTCAAGGTATAATTTCCTCCTTCCCATTCCCCCGTTTAAAAATGTTTTTTTTGTGATTTAATTTGAAATGCAAACGCTTAGTAAAGTAAATGATAAGAATAATATACATGAATAATCCTTAATCTGTCATTCATTAATAAAGGATATATATTTAAAATTGTTTCTGCAATAATAGGACAATACTCCCTTGTTGAGCCCGATGGTTCCGTCCGAACTGTAACTTATACCGCAGACGTAAGATTTACTTATGAATTATTTGTAGTTTCTGTATTGTATGAAAATGTATGAATTCTTCGAGTTGATTTTTAAATGAAATTTGTTTTGCTTGCGGATTTTTAGCCTGTAAATGGATTCAACGCAGTTGTCGACCGCACAGGTAAAATGAATTCATATTGATTTGTGTTTTTACATTAATGAATACAACCATAGCGTTTTCCTATGTTCTCCTTCATAACTTGGACTTTTTTGATAATGCTTCGATTCAATAACTATCCATTTCACATAATAAACGACTGAACTGTACTTCAATAGCATTTTATAAATCTTCCAGGCGAAGCATTATTTTCCGAATCAATTTCAATAGGTTGAAAGCAACTCTGCACTGCAGTTTTATTTGTTAAACCCAATTTGTTAATGTTTATGTACAGGAGGAGCTGTAGCTGTAGCTAAGAAGGTTGCCGCTGTCCCTGCTGTGGTGGGATGAAAAGATACCAAAGAAGTTTCAACTATATAATTTATTAAAGTCTGCCTGTCTACTATTTATTCAGTTTGGATCTGCCTTCCTCAATAGTACCTAACACTTGCCATTGAATTGACTTTTCTTTATGAAAATGTAAACTATAAATTAATAAACTAAATTACACAATTAACCAACTTGGTTTTAAACAAAACTGTCCTTTTACATTGTTCACTCATGTTTTTACTACTTCAATTTAAATTACACCATATAGAATAGTATAGTAGCTACCGCTACCGTTTCGTATTTGTATTGCGTGTTGAAATTGATACAATTTATGTGAAAAAATGGTTCGTATTAGCATTGAACTCGTTTGCGTTAATTTTGCATGACATACTTTTTTGATTACTTTGATTTGTTATGCTTAGGAAGCTCTATGGCTTATTTCCGTTTAAAAAAGGAACGAAATGCAGTTTACTGTTACTATTAGAGCGAAATAGAAAAATTCAAGTTCCAAGAAATGAATTCCTTAATTTACAGTTGCGTCTTTAATGACAAAATATTTTTGAAGATAAAATCCCATTTTCCGTCAATCGAGCCAATTTAATAAGTTAGTATCTTACAGGAAGGTTCCACACGGATGTCCACATTGTGTAAATTACTGTAATGCAAATCTAAGAAATGATAATCGGATCGTTGAGGCACATAAAAATCAATTTGATTGTTACGGCATGACGGGCAAGCATCATCTACTCGAACACACCCGTTCTAAAAACAAATCGTTAACGTTTTATACAAACCAGAGCATTATTTACTCGATCTTCAACTTTCTGCCCATACTGAAAATAAAATGCATAAAAATGTCATTGCAAAACAATGCAATTGTAATCTCACATGTTTTTTCCCATTGGGTAAAGAAATCCCATCCATTTCCTTTACGTACAGCTTCGTTCCAAAGACAATGTCATTTGTGGCTTTAAAAAATTTACAAACAAAAGAAAATCACATCTTATCTGTACAAGGAAAAAATGCCAACTATAAGAATCTCAGCACAGTCAGTCAATGTACGAGATGCCTTAGAAGCATTTTGTTGTAATTTGCCAATTAGGATCAGTTTTTCTAAAAGTACACCTGTAAAAGAATATCTGTAGCAAAACTAACTACAGTTTAAACATATATACGTACCAACAGAAACGAAACTTTCCAAAGGGTTGTCTCGGCTTCCTAGTGGAGCGGTGACCAACTCGAAGCAATTATATCCTCCTTTGCAATTACAGTAGCTCAAATTCACAACTCTGCGTCATAATAAATAAGATAAAATATGTGGAAGCAATTAAAACCCACAATAATGATCTCTCAACCATTCCAAACTTAAATCTGAACAATTACGTAATATATTTTCTCTCCGTTCATTTAAAGTGTAGTAATGTGTATCACACAAGTAAGTCAAAGCTATATACACAGTCATACGGTCATACTCGCTTTAAGTTGTTTATCTTTTTCAGTAGTACAGTATTACCTAATAATACATACATAATGTATACCTATACATATTATATTCCTATATATACACTCAGTCAGAGATGTTGATAAACTTTGTTATACTTATACTGTAATAATAATATTAGTAGCATGAGTAGTATTAAAACAGATAAAACAGTCACGTCTCAGTTTATCCGATTGAAAAAACGTTTATTATGAACTTACTTTCCATTTCTGAGCATTCCTGAGCCTTCGAGTTGAATTTTGTCAGCAAATGTTTTGCTCACAGCAGCCAACGGTTTTCCGCTACAAGTCTTGATAAGAATTTCTGATTCAAGTGGAAACTCAACCTCATGTGCACACCAGTACATCGTTAAGGTGACTTTTTCTTGTACGGCTGCTGCAGTTGTTTGCTGATATGTTAAATTTAATTATATTACGTCAAGTACAACATTATTATCACTTTCAATTCCTGTCTACCGCATTCTAACTCTGTGTGTGTATCTAAACACATAGCATTATACATATACCAGACACAATACACGTATACCCATATATAAATAGTATTATGGTCATGTAAAATTCGCGCAGTAATGAATGAGCAAAACTGCATAGCTGTCTACTACACTCATAACTCAAGCTTATACACAGTCTCCCTAATTAATACAATGTAATAATATAATAATAAAATCGTTTACTACGACTGAGCACACTTACATGACTAAAGGTACATGTACAATGTACCTATTCATATGTATTAATGTACGTGTACAGTATTAAAATGTCTAGGGTATATGTATAGGCCTAATTATATACACGAGACAGCAAATTGGTGTACTATGTCGTATATATTAAATGCATATTATAATCTTTGAATGCAGTGTATACGTATAGGATATACTTACACTAAGAATATTTTTAATTGGTAATTAAGTGTTGGTATTATGTATGTAAATGAAATTTTAGTTGAGATTATTCATCGGTTGTACGTTTAGCTGAGTGAGTAATATGGATTAGTAATTAATGGTATTAAAGGTAAAGGTAGTATTTTGTTTCTACATGAGTAACAATGAAAAACTGTAAGTTTAGTTTTAATTACCGATAGTGACATTGCAGTAAAAAACACGAAGAAAACATTGAATTCCATTGTAATGCACTGATAAGTAGCTTAAGTAGCTATAAAGTATCGGCTGCACTAGTAATATTGTAACTTCTATACTAATAAATGCCAGTATAGCGTTTATTATAGTTACTTACTATAATATAATTATGTATAAAGCAATAACAGTAGTAGTGCTAATGGTAATACTGCTATACTACACTACTACTACTACTACCACTGCTACTGCTAACCATAACCAAGAAATAATCCAACCGCAAGTATTTTTTGTAGGTTTATGGGTTTAGTGGCTACTAGTGCTCCTTTAGTTGCATGGCTACATGTCTTGGTAGCTGCGATAAATATTGTGAGTGTAATTTCGCGTATTTTATCCACTTTTTTGATTTCAATCGAAGAAAAACACAATTACTTGCAACTACGTGAGTTTCAGTGAGAGTATAATATAGAATTCTCCTATATGGGAAAGAAATGTGTAATGATCCAAGATTACTTTGTAGGAAGTACAATACACTTTTACACGATGATATTATATAGAAATAAATTCTCAACTATTTTTTAACTGTTGAGGAAAAACATTTTTAGAACATCATCCACCATGCAGCAAATTTGGACTAGCTTCACTAATATAATGTCGTAGAGATTCTGATGATCTTCTTCTTCTTGAATTTACACTTCAGAATGTGCAGCAATCAAATCTGAAGAGTTTTACTTACAAATTTACTATAAGTGAGTGCATTATTGTGCACTGTAAGTTTAAGGGTTTTCCGTATATTTTGAGGCAGTAGAGAAAGTAAGAATAGAATCAACTGGTACATAATATGATTTGCTAAAACTACGTGAATTGTCTGTTCTGTACGTGCGAGGAATGTGTGATGGAATTTGACATTATTATTTCCATTACAAACACAACCGACACTTTTGTTTTTATAAATAGTCATTGGTTGCATTCGTTTTCTGAGGATGTAATGAGCGTATAGTGTTAGGTGTGCAGTTGCACGAATTACACGAGTTGATTATGCAAATAAATTGTTATTATGATTTCGTGATAGTTCCAAGTTTGCACTCCTCCTCCTCCGCATTCTCTTTCTATGCGCATCTTATTCCCAACCATAATGAAATATGCAAATTTCTTGGCCAGACTGCAAAAATTAATAAAAGTCAATGTTAAACCACTTGAATCTCTAATTTAGTACTTAAGTCCAGACAGACACAGCTTATTAGCACTGTTCATCAATGGTAATCATTTTCCGAATGCTTCATCAGTCTGTACAGAGTACAGAGAATAATTTCAATATACGAGCCTTTACATACACAACTTATTTCTAGTTTCAAGCTTAAAAATCAATATTTTTCTAAAAATTCGCTTAAATTCCAGTTATTCCATTAATAGTCCCTGGAATTACAAGTAACATTACAAAAATCAAAATTAATTCTCAGTAGAAATTCACGATTTTGCGAATATTTTTAAGAGTACAGGGTTTGCGTGATTGTATGTTGGTGCAAAAAAAATAATTGCTCAAGGAAAATTTCGAAGAAATGTATTTGCAGGTAAATCTTGAAAACTGGCATTCTGTCGTTGTTGAAACAAACATTCAAATCTGTTACAAATACAAATCTTCCAATACAAATAAAACGAAATAATACGTTTGCAACTCATACTTGAGAAAAGTAATTTAAGTCCTTATAGTGAGTTTCTGATTAAAGTTACATTTTCTATCAACTTATGAATTAATTGCCAATGTATCAACACTTGACATAACATGGCATATTATGGTAGTAGCTTAGCAGTATAGCTATATGATTGATGGCTGTGTAAATGTAAGAGCACATGTATGTGTGTATATAATGGTTTAACTCATACTGTACACCTCTGTACAATTAAGGGTGAAATATTTAGAGTAGGGCTTGAGTGTAGTTTAGATTTTCGTCGTCTCACGGATTCGCACATTTAGCATTTCCACAGCACAATTAGCGCTGACAGCAAGCTACAATCAAGATCAAATTAATTCTCACCACCTTGCCATT
>JABASD010002526.1:0-25996 GCA_019776165.1 Pogonognathellus flavescens
TTTATTAACAATGAAAAAGAAGGAAATTTCTATTTTATTCGAAAGATTAAAATTTTGCGTTTTAATATTTATTTTTGCTAGTGTCAAAAGAAAAACATACGCAACACAACCAGCCTTCCGAAGCTCGAGAAATATAAAATATTTGTATGCAACAATAAATGAAATAATCAAATTGACAAACGAAATATACTCAATGCTTCTGTTTGGGTTACAACACGGATTAAAAAAAGTAATATATTTGTGCAGCTACTGCTGTCTCCGCAAAAGTCACGAAATGGGAATGTTTTCTACTCTACTTGCATGCGCATTTGCAATACACGAGATATTACTTTGGAGTTTCGTATTATGGGCAACATCAGCAGTCTACCACGTGTCTCAAAGGACAATGAAATCTTGGAAACATTTTCGAAGCGACAATCCAAATGAAATTCGGGAAATGAAAAAGTTTGCCTGTTCTTGTAGACCTTACAGGATGTACATCGGGGGGTTTTCGTACTCGCGAAAGAAGAAGATTATGTTGTTTTTGAATTCTATTTGTAAAGGCACAATTGAAATGTTACTTGCGTTTTAATTGCAAAGTGCAGTCAAGGGTGTTACTATGGTGTATGGGCTCACCAGGCTTGAGCCCCCCACCCCAAATTCCGGAAAAAAGAGGTTGTCAGACAAAATTTTCAGGATTTTGGTAACCAAATGGAAGACAAATCTAACCCAAAAGAGAAATTAAAGTTTGGGGCACTGTGGTACTGCTTAAAAGTTTTTTGTTTTGCTTTGACGAATTTGCTATAGCATTATTATACAGTTATAAATATGGGAATCAGAAATGAAACATAATGTTTAGCTCGATATTGTGGACAGATAAAGAGACAGACTGGAAGTTCTTATAAAATAGCTGTCGCTAATTAATAATTGTTGTCTCACAAAATAAACGTTTGATGATAGTGACCGACAACTGCTGTGACCGTGACCTGAGGTCACGGTCACATCAGTTGTCGGTCACAGAATTATTTTTTCGGTTTTATTAAAATGTTTCATTTACATAAATATAGATTTTACAATTTACATACAACCATTTCACTAAAGCCAAAGTCTACTTGAGTAGATTTAGTCAACAGCATATCCTTTTTGAGTTTCATTTTTTCCAGCGGAAAGTATTTTTATTCCCTTTTCACTATCTGTATAAAAATGATTGTTATTATATAAATAATCAAAATCATCATTATTATAATTTAAAAATGTCTATAATTATTATGATACTATATTTCAAAAGCTCATAATTTTTTATTACCAAGAAAGCTAACAACATTTCCCACATATCTCGGATCAACTGTACGAATTGACATAGGAATTCCATTTGTAAAAGCAATACGTTCCAACGCTTCAGATAATTTTTGACAGTCACATTTATAAAATATAATATCCAAATGATCAGAGCGCCATTCCTTATCAGCTATCTCTTCTTGTGAATAATAATGGGTGGAAATTTGCCAATAATGTTTTGTTCTTCGCGTAATGCGTTGAAACGTTTTAGATATCGAATCAACTATATCCTTCCAATTCTCAAACGCGTCAGGGTTTTCTTTAAAAATTTTTTCTTTGAAAATATTTTCTTTTTCCAATTTATAATGCATCCAAGTCGGTCCATATGCAAGATCTGGCCAATCACCATACTCATGTACTGATGCCTCGCTATAAGCATCGGTGCCAACCTCTCTCCTCCAATAAAACATTTTATTTAAACTTATTATGCAATTTCAAACTGATCCTTTCAAATGCAATTACATACTGAACCATTGCTACGACTTCTTAGACTTTTAAGACGTAAGCCGTGAACATGCAATTTTATCGTGTCAGCTAATTCGAATAATATAAACAGGATGAAGTTTATTACCATCTATCATTTGACACCAAGCTATTAAAGAGTTAGGTGCTACATTGCAATGAAGCCTGCATACATTTTTCACGATGATCATTATTATGAAAGTCTTAAATCAGCAATTGCACAGGGGACACCGTACTCAAATGCGAATAGGGTACAACAAGGTGGGGGTTTGCTGTCATCACTGTCTCGATACATTGTACCAGTTTTAAAAACGTACATTTACCCGAAAGCTAAAGAAACGATTATTAAAACTGCCTCTGACGTGCTACAGAATAGAGCTTCTCTAAAACAAGCAATTAAAAATAACGGCATACAGCTGGCCAAAGAAATTGGAAAAAATTTAGCAAACGAGTTCGTGCAACGAGGTGGAGGAAAAGTTCGTAAACGAAAAGCTAAAGAAACTGGCCACTTACAAATTAAAAAACCCAAAACGCGTGCATCTTCCAAAGCTCAAAACAGGCGTAATAAACTCGACATTTTATCATAATGTCTTTAATGCATTCTGCATCTCAGCCAGCAATTAGAGGACAAGCGGATTTATTTTCGTCTTTTATGACCGACACAACTGTCAGTTCAAGTTTTTATGCTGAGTTTAAACCTGTTGTCAACATACAAGACAGTGATGCCAAGTTAGAGTTTAAAATAATGGGAAATAACAGCCATTATCTAAACTTGAGTAATTTATTTTTATACTTGAGAGTACGCTTGGAACAAGAAGACGGAAGTCCGATTCCTACAACTGTTGATATTAGTGTTGTGAACAATTTGCTGCATTCTTTGTTCTCACAATGTGATCTCTACATCAATAACGAAATCGTATCATCAACTAACAATTTGTATGGTTACAAATCCTTGATTGAAACAATATTTTCTTTTGGAGAAGAATATCTCAAGTCACAAGGCACATGTGGATTATTCTATGCAGATACAGATGGTGGTAAATTAAGCTCCGGCAATACAGGATATACAGCGAGAAAAAGAGAAGTAGCAGGATCAAAAGCGTTGGAACTTATCGATAAACTACACATCGACTTGGGAACTCAAAACCGTTATATTCTGAACGATACAAACGTAAGCATTGTGTTAACAAGAGCTAAAGACGCGTTCACAATTTTGTGTGCCAATCCGATTCTACCAGCAGCTGGCGGAGTTAGTGCTGCTGCATTTGTTCCGAAGATAAAGTTTTTAGAAGCCAGTTTATTTATTCGAAAAGAAATTTTGTTTCCGAGCCTTGTAGTAAGCCATCAAAAACTGCTAGAGAAAGGAGAGCTTGCAAAATATTTTTATAAAAAAAGTGGCATCAAATACTTTACAATTCCCACAGGGAATCAATCGTTTGTAGAAGAAAACGTTTTTGTCGGTAATGTTCCTACAAAAACGATTATCTGTTTGGTGTCTAGTAAAGCGTTCAATGGAGACATGAGTTTAAACCCATTCAACTTTCAACACTATGATTTGAATTACATTGGTGTCTCTGTAAATAATATGCCTATGCCAATTAGACCTTTAAATTTAGATTTTACTGGCAACAGATATTTGCTGGCTTATTATATGCTGTACTCTAGTATGGGTATTGATGGTCAAAATCATGCATTACCATTTGACAGAAACAGTTACCCTAGCGGCAACACGTTTTTTGCGTTCGATACTGCAGCCTCAGACGATGAGAACAATTTATTACACTTGGAAAAGACTGGCAGTGTGCGCATTGAAATGAAATTTAAAACAGCTCTTCCTGAAGCAGTTATTTGTATTGTATATTCTTTAAGTCAGGCTGTACTAGAATTGGATAAATATCGACAAAGCATTTCTCATTAATGGACACCTTACAACTTGAATACATTTTGCAACACACTATCAGCCACAAATCGAAATTTTCAAGAGTATTACCATGTGACGAATTGTATACAGTCCCGCATGACGAATTTGCGTTGATAATTAATACAGACCCTTCTACAGAACCTGGAAAGCATTGGCTGTCTCTCTACAAATCCAAATACAGCAATGACGTGGAATTTTTTGATTCGTTTGGGTTGTCAATATCATATTATAATAAACATATATATAATTTTGTTAAAACATTAAATGCTAACTTAAAATATAATACACGACAATTTCAATCTGACAGATCCGACACATGCGGACAATTTTGTGTTTACTTTTTAATTCAAAGATGTTCTGGTTCATCGTTTAATGCCTTACTTAGTAATTTTTCGAACAAACTATTGTCAAATGACAGATATGTAACCAATTTTGTAAATAATTTAGATATATATACGCCTCATAATTGTCTTCAAACTTGCGCCAAATGTAAAAAACATCGTAATTTGCTCTTGACGATAACAGCTATTCAGATAAATGTATCCTGCAAGTTAATGAAATAAATTATGTTTGTTGCAAATACTTAAACAATCTTATGACAACCATTCAATACAAACATTCAGTATCTATTTTGAGAGCATCATGGAAGCATCAATGAGAGCAGCCTATACAGATCCCAATCATCCTTCTAGTTTTGGAGGCATCAATCGTATTAAGCAATCTTTTCCGAAAGCAAAAGTAAAGAATATTAAATCATTTCTTTCTTCTCAAGAATGTTACACGAAGCATAAATGTATATATAATAAATTTCCGAGAAGAAAGGTTATTGTGCCTGGAATGAATTATGTTTGGCAAGCTGATTTAATCGATTTGAGCAAGTACTCGAAAGAAAACTCAGGTTATAAATGGATTTTATGTGTAATAGATGTTTTCAGCAGATTCGCATTTGCAACACCTTTAAAAAATAAATCTGCTAGTGAAGTTAAGAAAGGGTTTCAAATTATTATGGAAAACCGTAACATTCTTCCAAAGTTTGTAAATTCAGATTTCGGTAAAGAATTTTTTAATAGAGCTGTAAAGACATATTTTCGACAGCATAATATAATTCTCTATCGTAACTTTTCTGATAAAAAGGCGTGTCTTGTTGAACGTTTTAATCGTAGCTTGTTATTGAGGTTATCAAAGTTATTTACATTTCAACAAGGACATAATTTTACAAAAGCTTTGCCGAACGTTATAGCATCATATAATAACTCTGTTCATCGAAGTATAGGTATTGCACCGTCAGAAGTTAATAAACATAATCAATTCAATGTGTGGGTACGATTGTACGAGAATCAAAAGGAGGGGAAACAGTTATTCAAAATTGGTGACAACGTTAGGCTCAGAAAAATTAAATCAGTATTTGGAAAAGGTTATGAAAGCACATTCACTTCAGAAATATTTAGAATTTATAAGGTCATTAAAAGTAAGCCAGTAACGTATAAAATTATTGACAATTCCGGTGAAGTCATTGACGGCATTTTTTATAATCAGGAAATGGTGGTGTTAGAATAGAATGAGTCTTTAGCTATATTTGTCACAATGACTTGATGTGATGAACATGTCTTTTCACTGTTACTTATCATCAAAACCTACAAAATATAATCCTGATAATACTCCTTCAGATTTTGAAATACAATTACCTGAAGAACTAAATTTTATAAACAAACACTATGAAGTTTCTTTGACCGAGCTCTCATTTCTAAATAAGTTTTCAGTTTTTAAAAACAGTTCATTGGAGAACATTTTCGAAATACAAAGTGTCACAAATAACATTAAATCCGCAAGACAGCTTTCGTTTTTCAAAATTCCCAAAGGCATATATTTCACAACACAATCATTAGTAATTTCAATTCATGAATGCATAGCAGCTTCTGACTTTGCAGCTGATGTGTTGATTGAGCATAATGTGTTACAAGAAAAAGTGACAATCAAAGTTAATAATGCGAAATTGACAGTAAGTAATAAGCTGGCAGCTCTACTAGGATTTAATCAACCAATATTTGAGATTGGGACGCATGTAGGTCACAGAGTTGCAAACAGTTTGTTTTCTCACGACAGTTTCTTTTTGCATTCGAACATAGTACAACCAAGTATTATTGATAATAATTATCAGCATATTTTGCGTCATCTGCCAATGAAAACAAATGAGACCAATTCAGTTTTTTACAATTTAACTCCACATTATATTAAAATTAAAAAATCACTCTTTAAAAGCATAACATTAAGTTTTCATGATATTGAAGGGGGTAATATTAATATAGAAGACGGATTGACAATAGTAAAGCTACATTTCAGAAAGATATTGTAATGGACTCTACAATTAAGGAATTTCCTTACAAGTTCAAACATCCTGCAAGCATTCTTGTGTCTGGGAGTTCTCAATCAGGAAAGTCTGTTTTTACAGAAAAAATAATCGATAATCTAAATAAGTTATTCAGTACCAAAATTCAGAATATTGTTGTTTCTTTTGCAAAAGACCAGACATCATATGAAAACATTAAAGCCAAACATGACAATGTGCGATTTGTGCATGATTTAGATTTAGAACAGTATTATGATTCGCTAATTATAATTGACGACCAAATGACGAATGCTGTTAATTGTCAAAAAATTCAGGAACTCTTTATTAGGGGAGTACATCATAATCGTAATACGGTAATACTTATTACTCAAAATCTATTCGTTCAAGGAAAATTCGGAAGAGATATACGTCTTAATACGCATTATATTTGCGTATTTAAATCTCCCACATTCGTGTCTCAAGTACAATACTTGGGTAGAGTATTATTCCCTAATCAACCTTCTTTATTGTATAACTCTTATATTAATGCTACACAAAAGCCATACACTTATCTATTCATCAACCTTCACCCTGAGTGTGAGGATCGAGTACGAATACGAACAGGAATTTTACCAAGTGAAAGTGAAATAATATATGTTTAATAATGAAAAGTTTAATTATAGATTTTCAAGGCTTTGCTTTGAAAGATGGTTTTTTAATTAAAGAGCTAAGTTTTTTTCAAACTGAAAATCAAACGTCAAACACATATTTTTTTAAACCTGTTGTTCCGTTTCATAATTTAACAGCAAATGAAAAACAAGTAGTAAGGTATTGCGAAAAATATTACCACAAAATCAAATATCATTATGGACAAGTTCCCTATCACCATTTAAAATCAATATTGAATGCATACATTGACACGGATGTAAGAATTTACGCAAAGGGAATATCAAAAGTGAACGTTTTGACTAATATCTTATCAATTAACGTAGTAAATTTGGAAGAATATGGTTGTCTAAAAGCAAGCCAGTTAAACTCTATAAATACCAACAAAGACAAATGCAGACTATCAGTCCACGATATTGATTCACACTGTTCACATCATCAGGCAATAGCTTACGGACGGTTCTTAAAAAGCTGCACTGAAAATGAGCAAGTGCACCTCTCGAAATCAAACATTTCTTTGTGAGGTTAGCAACAGCAATTTGTCGAAAAGAAGAAATCTCATAAAATCAGCATCAGAAGATAACCTCTTGAGCCTTACCGAAGTGGCATTCAATACATTGAAAGGAAATATTCACGTGGATAGGAAAGTGTTATTAAAGTTAAAAAAAAATAAAAGCGATATACGTAAAATATCTAAAAAAAATCTGACTTTGGAAAGAAAAAGAGTACTGTTTTTAAAATATTGTAAATATCTGCCACTGGTTGTGCAACCGTTTTTATCTGCTGCAGGTGTTGTGGCTGGTAGGCTCATTAGTTCGAATTTAGGGGTTTGAAAATGTGTGCAAAACGAATGAAATTAATATCTGAACATGAATATCAAACGTTTCAAAACGCTCGAATGGAGAAGTATCATTTTCCTATAAAATTAGAAACCTCGTTAATCAAAACTCAAGAAGACCAGGCTTCAAACATTTTAGCCTCGCATTTGCCTGATGACATTAAATCTGCGTTATATGGAGAGATCATGAAGAACGTTGGTGAGAATGTACAACGTGTGTTAAATCGTCCTATCGATGTACACATTGCTAATGAGAAAGAAATTTCAAACAGAAAAGCTGAAGATAATAAAGAATCTCCCACAGATGAAATCGATACAGAAGAAAATGAGACCTTGGATGCTGAAGACAAATTACTGTTAGCAGCTTTACCCCCAACTTCTCAAAGATCAGCAATGCAAATTATGTTATCATTAAAATCAAATCCTGACAAAATTTCATGGAACAAAGAAGGCATAGTATCTCTATACGGAGAGGAAGTAGAACAATCGTCTATTTCTGATTTATTGAGTTACGTCACACGGACTATAAAATGGCCGGTGAACCCCGCTGGTGTAAACAGATTTTTGCATATATGCAAAAGCATAAACATACCTGCAACATTAGTCAATCCAGGATTAAGAAAAGAGTGGTGTGGTAAGATTTCCGAGATAAAGCCCCGTGATGCCAAGCGTAAAAGTGTCGGTTTTGTAAAGCAGTTGAATGTAAAAGAGCCAGCTTCAGCATTCGAGAATTGGGAGAGCATTAGGGAAGAGGATCAAGCTGATGTTGATGAAGAAGGCAGCAAAGGAATTTTTTCAAACCTTTTCTGGAAATAATCTATCACGATTTTGAATACAAGTTCGAAATGAATGTTTCTAATTTTATTGACACTCGTTATCATACCATATTTAATTGCGATATGATTGAAGTAGAGACTAGAATTAATTCTTTTGTTGGATGGCCAAAAGAAAAAGTGCCAAAACCAAAAGAGCTAGCAATTGGTGGTTTCTATTTTTGTGATGATGGTGACAAAACTCAGTGTTATTATTGTGGTGTTATTTTATGCGAATGGGAAAAAGAAGATGATGTTTGGGCAGAACATGCAAAGTGGTCATCAGGTTGTCCTTTTATGCTAATAAATAGAGGGAATACACTAGGATCATATGAATCTCCTACTAAACTGGAATTATTTATGGTATGATTTAGGGAATATTAAAATATAGTAAGAAAAATATCAGTAAATATAATTTATAATGTAATATTTTTCTTATTTAAGGACAAAGAAAAAAAGAGCGAATGGAAAGAAATTCGAATGCAATCATCATTTTTTTATACTGTTCTTCAGTTAATATTAAATCCTTTATTAATATTACCTAGGTTTTTTTATGGATATACAATTTTCCATAAATATAGCGAGGCACTTGAACTGCTCTCTTTTAATTTATGTAAAATTTGCATGGAAAAAGAATGTACTTTTATAATGCTTCCATGTTGCCATATTTTCTGTAGAAATTGCGTTTGTAAATTAAGACATTGTGCAATATGTAGAAAAAATCCTAGTGGTTTGTTAAAAATGTATAAAAGTTAAGCAATATTATCCTACGATGTCATTTGATGTATCATTAAAATTATTTGTAAAATAAAAACAAAATAAATACCATAAACCTCGATTTTTAATTCATGGATTTAATAATATTCTTATCACCATACATTAAGAATATGTCTCATGCCATTTCATATTTATTTATCAGTAGAACCGAATCCGGAGGAACCACGGATAAGACCTGGCTCCGGTTCATTAACACATCGTCCTACTTCCCTCACTTCAGGGGTTTTGTTTGCCTCTATGATTAGCTGTGCAATCTTGTCCCCTTTTTTGATACCGTATCCATTGTCAGGCGAAATTTCTTAGCAGGACTTTTATCGTCCCTCTATTTTTTAAATTTGAAAAAATTAATTAGATTTTTAAAGATTCAAGTATTTTTCCGGAAAGCGTTTAAAAATGTTAATTTACCTATAATCACGATCGATAACGCCAGCTGTAAATAGAATAAAAAAGAATTGAATCAAACATTATGGCTTAAACATTTTTTCCAACAAGCTAAGTAAATTTTCAACTTTAGCGAGAATTATAAATGAGAAATGATACATACCTCCAACTTCTATGGAATGTTTCACCGCAAGTCCACTTCTGGAGGCTAATCTCCCATAAGTATTCACTGGTAGAATAATGATAATTCCCGTGGCAACCAGTTCGAAAGACCGAGGCTGGAGATAAATGTCCTCGGAGCTAGAAAAATAGATGAAATAAACCATAGTTAAAAGAGTTTCATGAAACGCAAACTAATAGGTTTTACACAAACTGAAAACAATATTTAAATCACTATTATAGTCTGCTCTATTTTAATAATATTAATATAATACTAATTAATTTGAAAATTAAACAAACCTGAAAATATCATAGCCTGCACTGTCGACTGTGGCTCTTACAGGCAATGTAGCCGCACCCTCAGTTTTGATAACAAGAAGTGTGTTTTCCATGATCGCGAAATGAATAATGATAGAAAAGCGTTATGTGACATTGTATGATGCTTATGACTAGCATAAAAATAAATCTCAACATCAGTCTCTACGTGCAGTTGTAAAAAGGAAATATGGTAAGCAAATTCTAGAATTCTGCTGAATGAGAAAATGTTTAAGTTGCACTTACGGCACTTACATAACGCATCCAAGAAATGGCAAAATTTGCATCGAAGCTTTCTCACGGGAAAGATAATCTTATATATTAACTTGTAAAGATTCATTTCATTGCTCACATTATGTTTTTCAAATGAACAACGATAAATAAAAAAGGACACTCGTAAATGGTCTACATAGAGATCGAAGATAAATTTTTTGATAAAAATAATCATACAGGTAACAATATTATTTACCCACTTACTCGTTTTAAAAAAATGTGTTACTACTCCAAATGCATTAAAACGCAAATCAATAAGACATGGTGCTCGATAATATTTATAGAAAAATGAACAACACTGACGATGAGTCTGCTGACAGTTTGGAAGAAGGAGAGGATGAAGAACCTAATAGAAAAGATCTACAATGTGCTTGCTGTGGAAAAACCTTCACAACTTCTTCAGCGCTTCACACTCACATACAGACAGTCCATCCTAAAAGAAGGAGTCGAAAATCTGATCAACCCGATTACTTTTTACTATGCGATCTTTGCGGTAAAATGTGTAAGTCACTATATGACTATAACAAACATGTTAATTGCGATCACAGGTGTCATTTATGTGGATTCACAAATAGTAATGTAGAGGATTTAAATAACCATAAGAAAAAATGTCTAGTACAAGTCGGTGAAGGGCTGACGAGTACAACTAATCAGTCAATTGCCCCATTTGAGCAAATTACAGCCTTTAAAGGTTTTCTAAAAACTTATAAACATCGTTATGATGATTTAGATGAAAAACCTATTAGCATAATGGAATATTATAGGCATCAAAAATTAGTTATAACTAAGATTTTGACAGGTTCCTTAGGAAAGTATAATTCTATAAAAACCCAATTCGTAATGATATGCGTATACGCTAGAAAAACTTTAGAAGGGGAAGAAGATTTTGACCACTTTATTGATGCTAACATGGAGATAGTATTAAACAGGCATTACATTGTCTCTACACTGAATAATATTATGCAGCGAGTCGAATATTTGTCCAATTTATTTGAACAAAATGGTTCGAATTGGATTTTAAAATATGTAGTAGGATGCTACATAAAAATCGCTGCCTTCACCCCTTTCAAAGGCGGGTGTTTTGCAACTCTTCCAGCACATATTATTAATAAAAAATGCGTAATAAATATCAACGATTCCCGAGCAGAATGTTTCAAGTACTCTGTACTAGCATGTTTACACACTGTAGAAAAAGGGAAAAATTGCAAACGCTCAGCGAGCTACAAATCATTCGAGAAAAATTACAACTTTTCTTGCTTAAACTATCCTGTAAAGGTTACGCAAATAACGAAATTTGAAACACACAATGCTTTTGTTTGTGTCAACGTATTTGGGCTTGAAGGAAGCGATCTTATTCCTCTCAGAATTTCCTCAAATTCAAATACGGAAAATTACAAAGTAGTTAATCTATTGTACAGTGAAGAGCCTCACCATGACGTAGGACATTATTTCGCCATCACAAATGTTAGCCGTTTATTAGGATCTCAGGGAAGAAGGAAAAAGACTTTATGTTATAATTGTCTTAATCGCATTCCTAAGAATACTGATTTGGCTTTACATTTATTACACTGTCAAACATTTACTCCTCAAAAAACAGAAGTTCCAAAACTTAAAGAGGATGATACAGTGCCCACTGTAGAATTCACTAAATATTGGAATAAATTAAAACAAGGATATATAATATATCTTGATTTCGAGGCACTTATTACACCAAATGAAAAAAAGCAAGAAAGGTTTGGTAAAAACACTTACACACTAGGCCAGCATGTACCATCAGGCTTTACTTATGCAATAATTAGATATGATAAGAAAGTTATCGCTTTTGATGTTTATCGAGGAAAGGATTGCATTGATGTTTGCTTTCAAAAACTAGATGAACTAAGTCAAGTTATTATTGCAAAATACAAGAATATTAAGCCTATGAAAAAACTGACAAAAGAGCAGTTAAAGCAATTTGCTGCCGCGACAAAATGTTATATCTGTCAGAAAACTTGTGCGGTTAAAGACAAAGTTAAAGAGCATTGTCACATTCTCGGAACATACCGTGGAATGGCGTGTAACACATGTAACATGCAATATAAGCAGCCTGAAAAGGTCAATGTGGTGGTACATAATTTAAAAAATTATGATGGTCATTTACTTATCCATGGCTTTGCGAAATATGGTGATAATGTTACAATTATTCCTACTAATTCCGAAAAGTATTTAGCGATAATATGCGACACGTTTCAATTCATAGACAGTTGCATGTTCCTTAATGCATCGCTTTCTGAATTGACAAATAATTTATTAAATGACTCGAAAACAGAAAGTGAGTACAACAGCAATTTCTTTGCTCTCACGAGTGTTTTCGGGTCAAAGAAGGCTAAGAAATTATCTCGCAAAGGAGTCTTCTGCTATGAATATATGGATAAATGGGAGGTTTTTGAAGAAACAGAATTTCCGTCACGTGACAAGTTCTACAATGAGTTGACTGAAACCGATGTTTCCGTTTCAGATTGGCTATATGGAAAATCTATATTTGACTTGTACTGTAAAANGGTGAGTACCATGACTTGTATATGTTGACGGATGTTCTTCTTTTAGCCTGTATTTTTGAACAATTTAGGGATTTAGGCATTGATAGCTTTGGGTTAGACCCTGCATATTATTTTAGTTTAGCCAGCTTTTGTTGGGATGCTAGTTTAAAAGTTTCAGATGTTGAATTGGAATTATTAATTGATTTGGAGATGTACAACATGCTAGAGGATAGTCTGAGGGGTGGAGTAAGCATGATTGTAACGAGAGAAGTAGAAGTCAAAAATCGATATGTTGATAAATGTTATAAAGGGCATCCTGATGAGGCGTACATTATGTATTGGGATAAAAATTCTCTTTACCCGGAATCGATGCGCTTTAAACTTCCGATAAGCGACTTTAAATTCCTTGACAGCACAGATTTTGAATTATGGGATACTGACTATATTCTTAATTTTGATGATGATGAGGATATATCCTATATTCTTGAAGTGGACTTAGAATATCCACCTCATCTACACGTGTCCGACAATGAGTTTCCGATGGCTCCAGAAAAAATATCTATTCCACTAGAACAGTTGTCAGAACATCAGAAAATGTTGAACGAATCTCTTGATATTAAATATAATTCAAATACGAAAAAATTAATACCTCATTTGGGAGATAGGAAAAATTATACTTGCCACATTCGCAATTTGAAATTTTATTTAGGGAGAGGTATGTTATTGATAAAAATTCATAGAGTACTAGAGTTTTATCAAGAAGCTTTTATGAAAAAATATATCGATTTATGTGCGACACAAAGAGCTTTGGCTGCGAATTCTTTCGCAAAAAAGTTTTGGAAGGATTGTATGAATATGACCTTCGGCAAGTCAGCTGAAAATGTTAGAAAAAGGAAAATTGTCAAAATTGTCAATTCTCTAGAAAAAGCTAAGAAATTGACAAAGCAGGCCAACTTTCAATCCTTCAATCTTATAGCAGATAATTTGGCTATTTTTCAGATGGGTAAGAAAAAAGTAATGTTAAACAAACCGATATATATAGCTTTCACAGTGTTAGAAATTAGCAAGCTGTTAATGTATAAATTCCACTATGATAAGGTTAAAAAATGGTATGGTGCGAATGCTCTGCTGCTAGCAACCGACACTGATAGTTTAATATACCGAATTTTTACTCCGGATATTTATGAAGACATGCGGAAGCGTTCTAATTATTTTGATTTTAGCGATTACAACTCTGATCATAAATGTTATTCGGTAGTAAATAAAAAAAGAATAGGCTGCATGAAAGACGAAAACTTTGGAAATATCGTTTCCAGTTGGGTGGGAATTAGTTCCAAAATGTATAGCATGGAGGGACCTGACAGCCGAAAGGTTGCAGCTAAGGGGGTGAAGAAATATGTCATAAACTCTAAGCTAGGTCATAAAGTGTATAAAAGAGTACTCAACAAACAGAAAAAAATAAAACTTTCAATGAATTATATACGCTCAAAGAATCATGAGTTATTTACAATAAGATCTGTAAAAACTTCGATGCACCCTTTTGATTCTAAGCGTTTCATATGTGATGATTCTATATCCACAATCGCACATAACCATTTCCTTCTGAAATATATAAAAACTAGATAATAATTAAGTTGATTAATAGAGTATGAAGTTATTATAGTATGTAAGTATGTAAATATAAATATTTAAATGTAAGTAGTTTAACTGTAACTAAGCAAAGTAAATGATTTGTGTTAATGTCATTATTATCCATAAGTTCATGATAAACTGTTTTGTTGTAATAAATGTTTACAAATTTTATCATCAATAAACCAAACATTTATTATTTACCATTTCTTAATTATAAGCAAACAGTTTTATATAAATACTCATGATTTTTCTCGCTTCACATCCTGATAGATCAGAAAAGCTTGCTCATACTGATCCGTCATTGCATCTTCAATATCAGCATGCATCATGATCTTAAGCCACAAGGGGTTATTCTCATCTCGAAGTTTTTGCAAATGCAATTTCTCGCATCTATAAAAAACCATCAAAATGTTTATCGAAATAAAAAAAATAATGTTAAAATAGAGCCTGATAATGGAAAAGATAAATAAATATGTATGTATGTTATGCACCTGCAAGTCTTTTCAATAAGGACATTAATAAGCGTCTTTATTGCAGAGCTCCAGCGGTAAGCTCTTGCAGGAATTTCCCACTGGATGATTTCGCTGATGAGAAGAGTTCGAAGAATATTGTTATTATTTTGTATAACAGAGATATACAAATTTACTCCTCCATAGGATAAAATATTTTTTGCAATGTGTTGACAATTGCCAAGACTGGCTGAAAGAGCTGACATCTTATTCAAGCCAGCTTTTAAAGCTAACTGAAATATGATACGTAGTAGTCAATACATCTACTTCTCAGGATATGCGTTGACATAAAATGTTTTGCCTAAGCTAATTACAGAATTTGCCGATTGAATTTCCTGTGCATGATAGTGTGAGAATTATTTCATTCTGTTCATAAAATGCATGTACACCATCAGCATTCACTACTTCGTGGAGAGACTTCAACATTGTACATACACATGTACTGTTTCACTTTTGTAAAAATTGATAGAAAATTTCCATATATATACGTGAAGAAAGAAGAGAACTTAATCAGACTCATTACAGGATTTGAATCCTCTTCTAACAGATCTTCACAACCTAAACCGTCTCACATCTCTCATCTTCTTGAAAATCATTACAAAGATGCCTTCAGGTGAAAAATATAGCTTAAAACCATTCTAAAAAATACACTGGTCACTGATATCACCTTCATGCTTCGAGTTTTTATTATTGATGTATTTTTACAGAACATTTACTAAGTTGATTGATTAAGCTCCTGATCCTAATTGTTATATATTGATAATTTTCAGATTCGGTTTATTCATCGGACTCAGAGGATGAAATCGCTGCAGCAGCGAAAATCATCACCACGGCCAACCCTCGATCACAGGAATTTAAGGAAGCTGCTAAGAAGCTTGAAAATCTTCAGAAGACAGCTGCGAAAAAGGCCACAGCTGAGAGAGGAAGGAAGCGGACGTCGTCTTCAAAGCCGAGTTCGAGCAATTCAAGCAAGAAAAGAGCGATGACGCCTCCGCAGCCTCCTTGCGGAGACTCAGTTCCTGTCACCAAAAACTATGCACCGGATGAAAAAGCAGATTCAGCTAAGGATATCGAATTCAATGGGTATGTCGGGCATGGATGGTTTTTGAGAATTAGTAAATGGGAGAAAAATAAAAAGCAGTACATCTGCTTGAGAAAATATGAGGAAGGATCAGCCGGCAAATGGGGGGCAAACCTGCCTCTCGAGCTGGCTGAAAATCTCAAGCGGGCGGTTGACGACCTGCATGATGTGTATTTAAATGCCGAGTAACAGTTTACAGGATCTTCTCTTCAGAAAATCAACTTTCGTCTTATAATCAACTTATCAACAAATAATCTACAATAATCTACATAATCAACTGATAATCGACTTGTTTTACCTTAATCATCTAACAAAAGTGTTATTACACAAACTCATTTCAAATGAAACATTTATTGTAAAATATAACTCAAAAATTTCAAATCTAAATCAACTTTAATAATAGATATTGTCTTTAAATATCTTTAAAAATATTTAAATAATAATATAAAATAATTAATTCAATATCAGCTTTGAATAATTTTAGAAACTGTTTAATCATATCCACAAAATTATATGAATTTAATAATTATTTGTTTATCATGTCAGTAATTGACTTGTCATTATTTTGTTGAAAATATCAATTATGTGCTGTAATGTTGTTGGAATAAGTGGAATACAAGAACTAGATATAACGTCTATATTCTGAGTTTGTTTTATGTACAGCGTACATGATTGAAGATTTATTTATTCGCCTATTCATTGATATCATCCTCATTGTTGAGTATAAAATATAAGCAGCTACAAAAGCAAAGCTGAAGCATTTATCAATTAGTAAAAATGATGAAGAGTTGTCAGAGTCTGGTTTTTCAACAAACAAACTATGTCGGTAGTAGCCTGCCTAGCTCTGCTCTGCTCTGACAGTATCTCAACAACAAATTTTGCACCAAGCTGAGCGATTAAATACAGCGAGCATATCATATCAATTTTACTTCTAAAGAAACAAAAATAATCAGTCTCACCTGAGCATCAGAATGAACACTAGCATGAGATAATTTTGCACATCTAATAATAATAATAATAAACCGC
Organism: Pogonognathellus flavescens; assembly: GCA_019776165.1. Lineage (NCBI taxonomy): Eukaryota > Metazoa > Arthropoda > Collembola > Entomobryomorpha > Tomoceridae > Pogonognathellus > Pogonognathellus flavescens. The sequence goes on from JABASD010002526.1 coordinate 17,015, forward strand.
AAAAATAATATCACACAGAGCATAATATATTTCGTATGTAAATAGCATATGTAGTAAGATAAATAAAATTATTAATAGACTCACGTTTTAAATAAAGATCTGGCATAAACACGCGAATACAAATATTAGCATGTGCAAAATATTAGATATAGTTGCAAAAAATATTTTGTACAACAACACACTGATAGTAACAACAAGGGTTCATCCAAAGAAATAAATATTTCACATTTGGTATAAGTAATAGTACAAAGTACTATACGCTTAATGTAATATTTATATATGCTGTATGTAGTAAAGTGGAAAAGAAATCAATATGACGCTTTTCTCTGTTTTCGTCAAATGTTTGTGTACACGTGAACAAGTAAACTTAATTGCAAAAATATATTTAGCACACACTGAAATGTTAGCACATTGCACAAATAACATCCCAAATTACACTACAGAAATAAATACACGTAAATACTAATTTCAGTACTAATAATAACACTGTCAATATTATATACACATTTAATATATTTACGCGTATAGTAAGGATAGTCGGTTAAAGTAAAATGGAACCTAAAAAATGCTGAATCTGCTAATGTTTTATATTTCAGCAGGTTTTACAATGACACGAGCTTTATATTTAAATTTACCACACGATCTAAACTAATATCTCACGCAAGATTAAGATCTTACTGTAAGTCAACTGTGGACTGTCGTGATGCTGTAAAATATGTAGAGATTAAATAATAAGACATACTATTATATCCAGAGATAGGAATACATTATTTTTCTGAACTAGGAAGATAGGAAAAGCTGGAAAATTTTTCTTGTGGTGGACATCTGATGTGACAATGACCTCTGGTCATTGTCACAGCAGATGTCCACCACTATCATCAAATGTTTTTATTTTTTATTTCGTAGACGCTTTACGAAATGTAAAAGGTCTCAAGTGGGGCTCGAACCTTTAAATACATGAAAACCGAAAAAATCGTTTTTTTAGGTTTGGTTGTTAGTACAAATACTTAATCGCCTCTAGACCAAATGTACCCTCTCCGATCGTCTTGGAAGTTTTATTGCGCAATCTCCATAGAAGCCTACACGAAACGTATATGGTCTCAAGTGGGGCTCAAGCCTTTAAATACATGGAAACCGATTAAATCGGCTTATAATTACACAGATGTCTATTTGGCATTCTTTGGTGGATACAAGCGTCCTCCCTCAACTGTGCAAACTTCTTGGATGCAAAAGGAGAAGTCATGAAGAAACTTGACATTTCTTATACACTCAAAAAAATATTGGATCACTCAAAGCTAAAGAAAATTGTAATCATTTGTTTGAATGAACCAGATTATAAATGCACTAAATTGTCTGTTTTAAGTGAATATCTAGTAGATATTCCGTTCCTCCACTTCCATGGTTGCAATATAACTCTGAATTCTTCGTTAAGACCGGAAGAATTAACATTAAGAAATGTAAAAACTTTTGCCTACATCGGAAATCAAAGAAAACATGTGCAGATGATTGTCAACGACTTCATTGACTTTAGCGAACTGCGTAAACTGACACTTGAAGGAATGTCAATTGACCTAAGCCAAGACATTCACTTAAATGAAGTGGTTTTTATTTCCGTCAAAAGATTTGATTGGGATACTACCAAATGCAACATCCATAAACTCACTTTGATAAACATGTCCTTCCAAGTGGAAACTCAGTTGAAAGTCCAAGAATTGATGATCATAGGCAAAAATTCTAAGGTAGATATTAGTTGTATTTCCAATTTAAGGCCAAAAATACTTACGCTTAAGTGTTGCAGAATTTTTAATACTCAAGTGCCTAGTAATACCGGCGCAACTAACACTACCAAACTAAAGTTACGGCAATTGACATTAAATGAAGTGGTATTCCTTCAACCATTCGGAAATGATTTTGACCTTTCATCTCTGATAAACTCCAAACTCAAAACACTAGATTGGAATAATATATGCAATGTGCCAATTTCTATCAATTTACTAAGGGATATTGATGCTCTGGATTTGGGAGGATGCAAAATAATTAAAACCTCTGATTTTTGTATTACTCCAACACAATTAACGCTAGTAGATGTACAGATTCAAAATTCTGCAAATGCTGTAGATAGTAATGCTGTGAATACAACCTATTTTGTCAATGTAATCGTTGACTTTAAGAATTTACAAAAATTGTGTTTGAAAGGAATGTGTGTAGACATGAAGGCAATGGGTCGAGTAAAAGATGTGGAATTGTATGGCACCAAAATTCCCAATTCGAACTGGGAATTCAATAAATGGATTTGTGCTGACAGCGAGACATTTACAGATACCAAATTTCAGGTATATCCTCTGACTGAAACAGAATACAAAAAATACAAGAAAATAAATGTGTCCCAAGCAAGCAACAAGGATGATGACTATCCACGTAAGTTAAGTTATACAAATATTATTGGGGGGTACAAAATAATTGTATTATCAATTAATTATAATTTTTTTCTGTACATATTTTAGTTTCTGAACTAAAAATTCTGGAAATCCCCCAAGTTTTAGAAAATCATACAGAACTTATAGAAAACTGGAAAAGGGTACAAATAGCTCTCCGTTTGACTGGAAAATCCCAGGGTGAGCTAAATGCACATGAGGGAAATTTCGGAACCCTTGTAATAAAAGCACTAGAATTATGGCTGCAGGAAAAAGGAAGTAAGAAAGCAACTTTCGATGCTTTAGTTAAATCAATCGAGAAAGTACCAAGGCATAAAAGAGCTGCAGGTAAGCACAACGACTGTAAAAAATATGTCCAAAAAAATAAATGAACAATTCTAAATATTATTTCGCTAATATTGACGCATTACAATTAAGTACTTTACACTTCTTTCAGAACAATTAAAAATGAAAAAAGAAATAATACGAATCGTGGATGCTGATGAAGCGGACGAATGATTTGTAATAACAAACAATTTGTAATATTGCCTATTGCAAGTTATATTGATTTACAAAAACACAAGCGGATCCTTAAATTGATGTTACGCCTGATTAATTAAAGTTTCTTAACTTATATCGTTTCTTTTGCCATTCATAAGAGGATGTGGTCCTTGTTACGACGCGAACTTGAGTAAACGCGTTCGAGGAGTATGTATAAGGGCGCAACCCGAGTGTGTGAATATTATGTGATGGATTTATAGGATAGTATTGTAATGTTGTATAGTATGGAACATTTGTGTTGAACCAATCAAATGTAAGGTGTTATAGCCAATATGAAATAAGTATTAGTTTAATATTAATAGTATTTAATTAAGTAAAAAATTAATTACTTAATAAACCGTCAACATGTCGGTACTTATAGTGTATTTAGTTAGTGGGATTTTCCTGACTGCATGGACGCTAGTGGTTTGTCCAAATTTATTGTGAAGTGTGCCCATTGATATGAATTTTTGTTTATTTAGATTTTAATTAATGATTTACATCAATTAAATAAGTATTAAAGTGTACTCAAGAATAGTGTATCTTATTTCTGTAGTTTTTATTGAATTCTCATCCACCGTATTCAATAATAATTATTAAATTAATTTTCGTACTGAATTTAGGTGCATATTTATCACCCAGTGAAAAAAGTGCTCCGTCCATAAATAATTATAAATTATTTTCTGTACTTAATTTAGGTACATATTTATACCTGGACAAAACAAGTAACCAACACAGAATTAATATTATAAGTATTTACGTACGGAATTTAGGGACATATATATCTCCTAGTGAGGAACGTTCCACTGCATATTTAATATTATATTAATTTATGTACATAATTGAAATACATAATTACACTCAGTGAAGAATGGAATAAGTTCATAATTAATATTATATTATTTGATGTACAGAATTGAAGTGCAGAGTTAGTTGCATGTGGACACTCGAAGAAACTCATAATTACATTAGAGTTAGAAACATTACTTGATTATTAAGTTTTACTTCGCACAGATAATAGTATTTACAATTGCGAGCAATTATTAAGCCGGCGCCAAGATTTTTTGGTAATTAGGAAATTCAGGTTTCTATCCCGCATTGTGAAAAGCATTAGAATATGACTATTGTTTCTTACAGGTAGAAGACAAAATTAGAACAAACCTATAAACAAAAAGATTCGATCTCTATGTAAAGTATATAAGATATTATAGAAGAGCACTTCAAGTGCACTTCAAGCTCAAGAGAGTATAGGATTTGTTACTTGGAAATGAACATGCTAAAAAATAATTGTAAAAAAACCAATAATAATTTTTTCCGAGCATGAAAATTTACATGTCATATTCATTTGATTTAAACTACAGTGTTGTATAAAAGTTAATTAACCAATCATATTAGGATCTGGCTAAAGCTAAGGTTGGCTAAAACTAAAGCTGGATCTGATTATAGCCAAGGCTACATCTTGCTAAAACTAAGGCTATATCTTAATTAATGCGTGTCTGCCAACACGCATCCATTTAGGGCGTATGACCTAAATGGGTTACATTTTGAGACTTTCTTGTACATGTTAGAGCTTGAGACTTTCTTGTACATGTTAGAGCTTGAGACTTTCTTAAGTACATGTTAGAGCATGTGATTTTTTTGTACATATTAGAGCTTAAGACTTTGTTTTACATGTTAAAGCATGAGATTTCCTTGTACATGTTAAAGCATGAGATTTCCTTGTACATGTTAAAGCATGAGATTTCCTTGTACATGTTAAAGCTTCAGACTTTTATGGACATAGTTTAGCATAGAACGTACTTGTACATGAGTAACATGAGTCTTTCTGGTAAAGCTCTGAACTGGATGCTCCATCTAAACTATCGTGCTGGAGAATCTGGTGACAAGTTTTTACTTTGAGATATAAGTGCAAAACGTTTGCGTGAGACACCACTGCATCATACCTTCACAGTTTTATGACGAAATTTATATTTGAGGAGTTACTAAAAGCTAAGTAGAAAAGCCACCATCCGAATCAAAACTCGAACGAATCCACGAAATAGTGCTAATTAAAACTCCAGACTTTTCAAGATTTGACTTTGGACTGAAAACGTCAGGTTTACTAACTAAAATGGCCCTTCCTACAATAATACCGGAAATATCGGATGATACGCAAATCTGCATAACAACCGCAGGACTGAATGGCTTTTCTCTAAAAAAATCTCCTAACCAACTGACAAACTAAAACGATTTGCGCAATGAATTTTTAGCACACATTTATGGAATGATGTAACATACATCGTGAAACATAACATACAGATCAATGATTCCCCAGGTGGCACATAATTGCAAATGAACATGACTGTTTTCTATGGATGCAACAGTAAGTACAAACCTATCAATGATAATATAAACTTGGCATATTTTAATATGTTAGCGATATTTGATACGATGGATCCTTTTATTTCGCGAATATGGGTATATTGTTCATTTTGCTTTATTTAGTAACTAGGTGTAAAAATGGATATTGTCCAACTGAGATTGGAATATTTCAAATTGGTTCTATTACTGATCACAAATCATTCAGCCGGTGCAAGAGCGTACCCATCATTTTTTAGAATGATACGCTATAACAGCTTTGCCAAATCTTAATTGAACACGCCATAAGCATTCATATTCATCAATATAGGGGAAAAGTTGAGCAAAATGTTATTTGAAACGCATTAAAAATAGTTTTTTTCTTTGGATTTCATTGATCATTGAACCAGGGCAATTTTTAAATTTTGATTTTCATAACACCGAATTTACTCATGACAAAACTGAAACTACTTTTGTTTTAAATACCGAAATTGTGGTCAAGAACTAACCATGTTTTTTATTGAATATATCCTGTAAAATATCATGCTTAAATTTATCATGTGATATAATATATATTACTGTGATCGAAGATGCTCCTATATTGATCAATAAACTAATACTACTACTATTGAAATATATCACTCATTTTCCACTAATCATGTATGTGGTATTATATCAAAAGACTGCAAAGTTTCAGACTTACTCAGAGATTACCGAATAATAGCATAATATAATAGAATAATAGCATGTATGAGGTAACAGTTCTACAAAATATAACCTACATCCAAGGTTGGTATGACGGAAAGTATTTTTCACTGTAGCAGGTTGGTTAGTTGACGCTTAGTCAAAATATACAAAATATCTGCTTGGATGAAAGTTGAAAAGCCAATGCACTAACAAAAGAAAGTAAAGCTTTTAACTTGGCAGTTGTATTTGTTGAAAAAATGTCTATGAACCAACCGGTTGAGCAGAAAAATACTTACGTCAAATCAACATTGCTTACATCAGTATAGTATATAATCGTGTAGTTTATGTTTGCTAATACTTAAATATTGTAAGATACTTTCATGTGCTTACTTTCAATGTCTGTTTGTCCACGATATTTCAAGAATTGTTGGCGAAGACAGTTTTAAGCTTCTTGCAAGTATTCCAATGTTCGGTTGAACTTGGTCAAGGAAATGAACTGACGATCAAGCGTTGAATTGTCCCCCTACCTTTGACATGTTACAGCACTGGCAGAATTCATAGACTCGCCGACTCGCAACGATGAACTGTGTGGATGGACCATCATTCCGTCTGTTCAAACTGTTCGTCTGTGACTGCTATAGCTCACGAACGGTTGAACAAAATTGTTTCAAACGTCTCTCTCATACGTGGTCACAATCATGGTCCAGTTAAAAATGGAGTCAATCGGGAATATTCGATATTTAGTAAATAAAACCACTTTATAGGAACGTTCTGTCTGTCTGCGTATCTCTCATGGATTTCTCTACTCATATAATTCAATTAACTAGCCAAAACAATTGAAAACAGCAATTGAGAGCTCATTTGAAAAATCAACAGTAAACAATTGTTATTTAGCATTAGCGTTAAGTATTTGTGCACCTAACGATACTTTCTTACATCACTTTTGAATGTGTTTGGTGGTTTATTCGTGACCAAAGTTCTTACGGGTCAACTACTTTTCGCTTTTGTGTTGGATTGTTTTCAGTCTTGTTGTTAAGAACTGGCCCAATTACTCTTGGAATATATTAGTCATTTTCTACCCCTCATTTCTACGTATTACATCAAGAAACTTATACTTTCAGCCTCGTCTTTAACATCGCATGTTAGAGTTAAAAGTTCCACGTAGTTTAAGCATATACAAATAAACATTATGGAATCAAGTATGTGTGGGCACCGAAGTGGCAAAACTTTGGTGGCAAATCCTTTACTGGCAAATGAAATGATTTTTTCCTTCCACTGGCAAATTCATTGGCATGAAATGGCAAACGACTATCACCGTAACGGCAAATACGGAATAGAAGAAATGATGAAGAAATATACATGTAATTCGTAACTGTATAGGTATGGTAGTCACAATGGGTATGTATACCTATACATACACATTGTATATAGTTGGAGTACATATATTCTAAATTCCTTCATACGGCAATGCCCTGTTATCTATTCATTCACTAATTAGCATAATGAACCCAAAATTCATTCAATTTATAAAGAGTCTACTGTTGCTGCCACATAAGCTCAGTTGTATTTGTTGAGTTGTAGGAACTCTGCTTGAGGAAACTATGGCTGATTATTGTGTTAAGTTTACTTCTAAAATAAAAAAATAAAATTACCTGCAAATTAGCAAGAAATGGTTACTGCTACAGTCTACGTAATAAAATTAAAGGTTTGAACTATTGGTACTGTGTTAATAGGGATAATTGCTCCGCTTCAAAATTAGAATACACCAACAGCTGCAGTGCGACTAAAATAATGTGAATTTGCCAATCTAGGTTTTTAATTTGCCACTAAATGCCATGAATATTCTAAGTTTTTTACAACGAGAATTTTAATTTGCCAATAAAAGGAAACTGTACAAGTATTTGCCATTAAAGTATTTGCCACTCAGGGGTACAATCATTTCTACGTATTATATCAAGAAACTTATATTTTCAGCCTCTTCTTTGACATCGCATGTTAGAGTTAAAAGTTCCGCGTAGTTTAAGCCTATACAAATAGACAGTATGGAATCAAGTGTGTGTTTAGCAAAACTTAAGCATCGCAAGGTATTTGTATGTGATTACGTTTAATGTCTGTTTGTCCACGATAATTCAAGAAGTGTATGTGAAAGATGTCTAACTTGGAAAAAATATTCCAATGTTCAGTTTACTTAAGTAAAAGAGCTGTGTAATTTTTGAATTCATTCAAGACCTTTATCTTTTGTTTTATAAATGTATTGCAGATTGCATATAGTAATAGTGCATTGCATTTTTAGCACTCAATTGCTAATTCTATTTTAATTTAAACGTGAAGGCGGTCAATTTAAAAAAAATCCTGATAAGATTGAAGATTTTGAGAAATGATATTGTTGTTTCTAAATTTAAATGGTCAGAGTGTATGGTACTGTTGAAAACTGTTAACTTGAAGTCACAATCGACGTATCATGTCAATACCGCGTAATTGTTTGCTTCTATGGGAAGAAGATTATTACGATATATTTTTTGACCATAGCTAATGGTTCAGTAAAAAAATGAAATGAACAGGCCATTGACTTGAGAACGACTTTGAGTTCGTTTACTTCTATTGGTCTTAGATACAGTTGCTAATGCTAACAAAATAGGACACAAAGGACGGGAAATCCCAACTCAGTATATTACATGGTCACTGATCAGTTATGTCTCGTCGATTGGTCAGCGACTGGTCTTCTGTAGGAGTCTATGCTGTTATAAAATTTACGTAAATCATAAAAAAATTATTTAATTAGATTATTAAACTTTGAATCGGCGTCTGTGAAACATTTTTACGTACTTCTAAATCAGGACTCAACATTTGTGAGTTAAAATTTAAATGCCACAATTTATGGAACAACTATTTATGAAATCTACTTACATACTTTTCAAGTACATGTCGAGAGGGGAAAGGCACTGGGGGCATGTGCCGTTCCCAAATTCCGGAAAAAAATTCTGTTTAGCAGTCGCCCCCCCCC
>JABASD010002527.1:0-25986 GCA_019776165.1 Pogonognathellus flavescens
AAATTTTTAAATATTTTTGTAAATATTTGGGCACTTTTTACTAAATATTTATGTAAATATTTCAGGATCATAAATAAATAAATATCCGGTCCTTGGTCATCAACTTAGCTCTAGATATGTATTTCGTTTAATTTCGTATTAATTTATTAATACATGTAGATCCATAATGCGCAATTTAGTTTATAAACTATATTGCGCATTTCTTTGCAGCCAGGAGCCATGCCATCCTCAGACATGGTAATGTTACGTTGAGAAATAAACTGGGGACAAAAAACTACGCATGGAATTGATAAAGTGTATTATAACGAATGAATTAGTTGAAGTGCAAGTGGAAGTTAGTCGAGGTAGATAAAAACTATGAGTAGGTTTATCTTTTGCATTACTATTTTCTGTTTGTGTTTCTTGGCATGTTACCATTATTTATGAAGACCTACCAACCAGTATTGTAAGAAAGGGCAGGGGCAGGCTGATTCCATTCGTGTGCTATATAGTAGTTGATTTCAGATTTTGGGAGAGTTTTATTTAAGTTTAGTTTATAAGTGGTAGAGGAGTATCGCCTGGTAATTTAATTGTATCTGGAACCGTTTCATGAGACTGGACACAGTTTGGTTTAGTTGAGCCTCAGCAGACTTTCTCTTTTGCTTTCTCTTGGCATGATTCAATTCTGCTTGCACACAGCTTCTCTCTCAAGTTCCATCCAACCGTGCACAACCATATAAATCTATAGACACTAAAAATAAAATAATACAAGCTGAGTTCCTGTAATAACATTGAATGCTCACCCATACAGCAGAACAAAGCGGGGAGTCGTCAGACAAACAGAAGATATGTACCTGCTGATATCCCAAAGAAACAGAATTAAAGGGAAATAGCTACAGGCCCACCACTCATTCAATCCTTAACTATAATTATCTTAGAACTCTTTTGTCTTCTTCATCGAATTAACCATCTCCTTTCACACAACACTAACTAACAACCACAATGCCCGTCCGTGCTATATCTGTAGATAGTATAGATATAGGATTTAGTTATATAGGCAACTGAACCACGTGCACACATGAAAGCTGTATACTCTTCCCCTAATTCATTTTTCCTAGAGAACCCTCTCTCTCTCACTCCAAAAATTCGTCTGTTCCCAATGAAAAGCACATGTTTCTATTCCGACAACACTAAAGTAATTAGTGGATCTGATGAAAATGTTCAATAAGTCTGAGAATGTCTTCAAGTCGTTTTGAGCTCTTCTTTTCTACGGCAGTAGCTCTGTGGCCTGGACAAGTGGAGCGGAATGAAAGTTAGTCAATCCAAGTGTCCCCTATAATATTATTACCTATCTAAATCTATACATTCCCCATAGTATAAAATCGTCATACCTCCATATATAACCTAAACCCACTTTCTACTTAACTAGAATCTAATAACTGGATATGCGGTCTAAGTCTAAGACAGATTTCCTCTTGTGTATTAATGCCTATAGGTATCTACAAAGTTGAGTAAGTAGTAATTGTACGTTTAGGGATAGCATAGTCATTGTGTATACCTAAACTGTTAGTGAAATATGCATTATACCTATATAAGAGAGTGTACTATAGTTAAGTTAAATATAATACAGCTACCTAGTAGTCAGAATAATATGACGGTAGAGTCTTGTAGTAGCTCTATGTGGATAAAGCAAGCATAAAGTATAAAAGAAAGGAAGGAAAGCGAAGTTAAGCTTTGTCGTGTTCTGTCTTTCTATTGGTACTTTTATAGGAAATGAGCCTATTCGAGTACAATGAGTTGAGTGGAACTGTTTAACTTTGGCTGGGAGAAAGAGCGGAGCTGAGAGTTAAAAGTCGATATAATTAAGTCTAATGTAAATTGGTGTTGAGGGAAAGAGTATTATAACTAGTTGTATAGAGCTGTAGTAGCTTGTAGCTTCATTCCCTCTACTAGTATCTCATATTTATGGATATTCCAAAGACTTGTATAAGCAAATGTGCCCGTGCTATTAGTAGTCCTGTAAAGTCAAGGAAAGATTTTCCTTTCACCCGATATACTACAGTTCGTGGTAACAGTATTACAATGATAGTGTTAGTAATACATATACTTAACATGATATAGAGGGAGTGGAGCATTTCGATATAATCCAAAAGAGTAAAGAAGAGCGATGGAGAAATGGAGACGGTCTCCGCGTGAGTGAGATGATGACGACGACGAGGACGACGAGAAGAAGTAAAGAGTGGAATGACGGGCCTGGGAACGAGAGCAGTTCATGGAAACGAGCTCATCGACATCGCATCAACTCAACCGGGAATAGCTCCACGACTACTTCTATACTTATTACTACACTTCTGCCCTACCTTATACATTATAACTACTTACATAAGTATATAACTAATATCATTTTGTGAGTAAGTATATTCCTCTGGTTCAGAGTTACTTGTACAGCTCTTGTCCTTGCTTCTCCGCTTAAACAAGTCAACGGGTAACACACCCGGATGCTCCTTCTCTCCTAATCTCCCTCTGTGTATTGTGTACACATACATAGTACACACGACTCACTCAGTTAAAACAATACCCACCTAGGTATTTCCATTTCCACTTACTAAATAGAAACTCTCCTACGAAAGCTTCAGAGTAGCTTTATATTGCCAAGAGTGTGTTGCTGCTACTGTACCATTTTCTCTCATGGATCAGAAAACATGCAAATGTAAGTATTTCATTGTAATAGTAAGTTGAACTAAATGGAAAGAGAATAGATGTGGAAACATGTTATTGTGTACACACAGACACCACCAAGAGAAGAGGAGATAGTGTTGTAGACATTAGTGCTATATGTGTGTGTGCACAATGGAGGAGTAGTTTAACTTGATTTTGACTGCATTAGTGAAAGTATTTTTTGTATACACTGCATCAAGAGTGAGTTGGAGAGTTTTGTTAATGTTCTGTTATGTTCGAGTATACGTGACGTAACTTTTCCTTTCTCTCTCCAGGTCTTTCCATTCCTTTAAAAACAAACTACCATAGATTCGTATACAGTTAGTAGCTTTTGTATACTCCGTAAAACAGCATTCTTATTACGTGGCTACAGCTACAGTGTGCATGTGGTATGTTCCTAGTGAAAAGTGAAGTGCTCTGTTTAGATTCTGTACGTAGTAGTAGTTGTTGTATTTGTGTCTGTAGTAACAGTGTAACTTGACGTGTAGCAATGCAATGGAATGGATTCTGCTCAACCTCCACACGTTCACAACACACAAGTACCAAAACCATCCAAATAAACTAAAACGAGAGTAGTAGTAGTAGAAACACACAAGACAACCAGGCGAGGTATACAGGCAAGGCATATAGGAATTGCAATACAACTACTACCACGACTTTTTTCCCTGTGAGTATCTCTCTGTCTCTTTTTCTCTCTCTCTCATCCGGATGTTGTATTCTTTCAGTTTTTCCTTTCTTCATCTTCATCCCTGCCCTCATGGCTATGTATACGCTATAACTACTTTTCTACTTTGCTTTGCTTCACTTGCTACGTGTATTCTTCTCAAGACTTTCTTTCTTCCATCACATCAAAATACCAATGCTCATACACAACACAGCTTCATAGTTCTTCACACCATTGCTCTGGTATACGTCTAACAAGTTTCACAAAACCATCATTCCTATGTAAACCATGTAGCTGTATTTATGTATACAATGGTACACTCGTGTATTATCAGAGGGCAATGAAGATGAAAGGAGATTGTACCTATTAATACCTCTCAACTAAATAATATAAAAGTATTACGCTTATTGCTAATGCTTATAATGACAGTACTATGTGCTTATTAATGAATATGTGATGATGGATCATTTCATATAAGGGATGTCTTATTTATTATTATTTATTAATGATGCATGCTTTTAAACTACAGACTACAATATTAATTTGTACATAGGTAGGATATATCTCTATACCTATAGAAAGGATATTGATATAAGATTGTGGAGAGTAAAAAGGGAAATGGTAGGGCTATGGGAGTATTTTGAAGATAAAGACAAGAAGTTTGGCGTTTGTATGTTTGGTGGTGTGTGTAAGAATGGTTAGGTGATATTATTACGGTTGGTTGTTGTAGTAGAATGTATTGTGAGCGATATAAGTTTAAGTAAGTGGTAGTGTTGACGATGTGAGTTGAGTTGGTGTGTGTGTGTAGTGACTAGTGAGTAGAGAGGCGAAGAGAGACAAGCATTTGCTACACACAGTTCACACAAGTATTATAATATTAGTTAGTTTGGGAGTGGAGTGGCATGGTGTGTGTAGTTTGGTTATAGAGAGAGAGAGAGAAGACAGGAGAGCAATGCAATGCAAGGAATAGGACGACGAAGGATGGTAGTTTGAGGAGATGGATGCAGAACAGACAAAGCGGGTGAGTATAGGAATATCTGTAGAGCAAGTGAACTACGAGCTAAACGGGAAAGGAAGGAAGGCAGCACAGGCGAAGGCTCTGGAAGGGATGGATGGCATAAAGCTCTACTCAAAAATCGATATGATTAACGCTAGTTTAGCATGATATGGTTCTGCAGGAAGAGTAAAATGCGTCAGTTGTGAGCTGAGACTCGTTCACGTCGTCGTCGTCCTCTTTTCTGCTCTCAGAGCTGTTTCTCACAGTGCAGTTCTTGCTTTCTGTGTCTCTGCTCCTCTTCGGCTGCTCTCTGGGCCTTTTACTACGCTCAGCAGACTCTCGTGGTCTTCTGTCTCATAGTCTGCCCTCGTGGCTTCAACTCAACCGAGGCTATTATACAGTGCAGACTTAGCACGTACACATTCTACAATATTGTACGGATACCCGGGTTCGGATTTCGTCTCCTTCGACACTCCACTCACTTCTTTCTTTCACGGCTACTCCAGCCACTACTGCTCACTGCCACTCCATTTCAATTCACCCAGCCAGGATCCCTACTTCAGCTCCTGCTCACCCAAACTCTCTTCCTAAACCACCTTACTACCTCTCTATAGACAACGGAACGTATACACAGCAATATTCTACAACACAAACACAATACCAACAAAATACTACAACAATACACAAAACAGGCTCACAACTACTTACATCACTATTACAACTTAAACGGGAGAAAACCCACAAGATATATAATATTTTATAAGGAAAAGCTCAAGACAACTTTTATGTGTATGAGTATCTCTGTGTGTGTTTTTCTAACTTATCTACATGCTACTCCTAGTATGTGTGTATTCTGAAGACTCTGTCTGGTATTGCTGGAATAATAAGAACGGTTTGTGTGAGGAGCAGTGCAAATACTACAGGAGAAAAGTATCCAGTGGTGGATTGGCCTGAGTTGAGCTTGACTTGACTTGTCTCAAGCAAAGCTAAACAATAAGCTGCAAGACTCTTTTTCTTCTCATCACTCATTCGCAAAGTCGTCTTCTTTTTATTCTTCTTCGTCTTCTTGAGCATCTCTTCTCTGTTTTGACTTGACTATTTCCCTTGCTCTTTCTTCGTCGTCTCTTCTTCTTTTTGTTTCTCGGTGTGGCAAGGCGAAACGGATAAGTTTTTCGGTGTTTCCGCAGGAGCAGAGTGGAGAAGAAACGCAGAAGGAGCTCTGAGCCCGAAACTCACCTCCTCTCACCGCAACAAGACGTTTCTTCTCTATCTGTCCCAGCTACTACACATTCACATACTCCGGGTATATAGCTTACGGTGACTTGACTTTGACTCGACTTGTTCTGGTGGCTCTTCTTCTGGATGCTGCACTTCTCCTGCAAAGTCACATCACCCGTGTCTTGCCCTCTCCACTCTGAACAAACACTACCGAATGTCTCATACTAATCCAAAGGCCAACTAACTACTCAAACGTACCAGATGCTTCATCCAAGTTCTACTTCCACAATATTCGCATAATAATAAACACAAACTGATTTAATAACACCTTCCCAAGCTCCATTAGAGCTAATTCGACTAAAATTACCAATAAGTGAAGATATTTTACGGATACTACTGCATAGTGGCTATACTTTGACTCTTTACGTGACAGTTGGAGGATTTTCTTCACTTTCATCACCGCACAGACTCAAGTTCATTGGTAAACGTACTTGAATGGCATTACGTGAAAATAGTATTACTACAGAGCGCGTGTGTTTTCTCAACTCCATGTGCCACTAGTGTGTTACCACTTTCTACTCTAACTCTCGTTCCAAACATCTCAAGCGTCCTTTCCATTAAAGCCATCAACCTATACGATATAACTTATGTTCGTATCTTCAACTCGCAAACGTCAATACTGGAAATATCTCGTAGTATCTTTACAGTTACACGAACTTCTTAACATTATTCGAAATAAACTTTGAACGAGAAGTGCTGAATAATATTTACCAAAAGAAACTTGAGCGATCGTCTGTATAGGTACTTTTATTGTACGTGTTGTACCTAAAATAAGAATGCGGATTTTGAGAAGCTCCTTGCTAGAAATGCAATAAAAATTGAAAAATGCAAGGCTAATATTAATCTGATGGGTAGTGACAGCCTCATAAGTGGAAGTTGTGAAGTCTGAACATTAAGAAAAGGGAAACAGTTATAGCGCAGTATTAAAATAATAAATTGATAGCTCTGTGAAGATATTCCTGGAAGTAGAAGACTAAAAAAAAGTATTGAATATTATGAATAATGAAGGTACATTGTAAAGGAATTGGGAAGAACAGCGAGAACAGTTAGTTTCTACTTCTATACTATAGTAGAGAAATAAAAGAAATATTTATTGTAGCGTTTGTCATTGTGTCTAAAGAAAAAGTGACAAGTCAAGGAGTGCGATAACTTTAGTGTCAACCATAACAGCTGCCGGTTATTATTGGCAGTGGGGCTCACCTGTCACTGTCAGGGACACGAAGAGGGACTTTACACTTCGTTGTTGAAACCATATACAACAAAAACCGGGAGTATAGTGAGATTTTCCTGGAAACTCTAATAATATTACACGGAGAATGACGATATACCTCGACTACATGATGCAGTTATAGATGAGAAACTTATTTGCATAGAAGAAAAGTAAAGCAAAGCAGAGGCAGACAAATTAAAGTAAAACTACTGCGACACGACAAAGTTGGAAATTGCTGGTAGCAAGCAGTGTGCGTTATTACTTCTTCTCGTGATAAATTAAGGTACGTATATCCTTATATTTATTATTACTACATGTTTATACAATGTCTAATGTTTATAGAATTATTAAACCTAGTCGCAACAACGTAGTTCTACATTTATTTTCTACAAGTGCCTGCATGCCTCCAGATTATCTGCAAAAAGATTAGATTAACATGAGTAATGGTAGTTGTAAATCTAAGGCAACTACACAGCAGTCCTAATCAAACAAAGCAAAAACTTTTTTTCGTGTCCTTCCAAAGATTTCTCTTTTTTCTTCTTGTCAATATACATTTTCCCTTCTATTCTATGCCCTTTTTATCTCAAATGGGCAAGGCAAAATAAATCCTCCAGCTCGTTTGTATTTTATTGTCAAAATTAAATGGTGCCACTTGCACTTTACAGCTGTAAATGGGATTTCCTAATTTATCACATCACGCAACCATACAACCAAACTAACTCGCTATAAGCGACACAGACTCAACTCTTTCCAACCTGTTCCAAGTCTGCCCGATTTATTTGCACAAAATTAAAACGGCTCAAACTACCTACCTACCTTTCACCAGAGTTGTATTACTCTCCTCTCTAGAACAAACTAAACAATTCATAATATAACTTAATAACAGAATTAACTCGCTATATAGTTCTGTTGAATTAAATTAATCTACTAAATTATTATTTTCATATGAGCCATACATTACATTTCTTGACATTTGTAGCGTAATAAATCACACACGGCATGCATTGTTGTTTAGTCCTTATAAATACCTGCCCACTTGAAATTATAATAGAGTACACAAATACCTATGTAAATAGGTAATTGTTAACATGTTAGTTCTAAGTCTAGATTTTTAATTCTAACCTGTTTGTTACCTTTAAAAATAAAGTACCTAGTATTAAAAATTTGAATAGTCCCTTTCAGCTATTAAAGGTTCTAAAAAAATTAACGATGAAGTTTAGTTCATAGTTCCCCTTACATTTAAAGTTTGTGTTTAACAATGTTGCATGCCCTGTTTGTATTTATGTATACAAATGTCTACAAATGTATAAGTATAATATGCATTAAGACACTCTGGAACTGCTTTGTACTTGTTTAATTTGTAAAAGCAAATCGATCGTTATACTACTTATAACCTTATACACACTTATAAGCTTCGGTTGTTGCTGTGTGAAAGAAATTGCCTCATTTGATTAAAATTGTACATTTGTGTGTATTGGAAACATTTGACAGTATTGAGTAAAGGGCACCGAATGTTCATTTACTAGTCCTTCCTTGGCCATTGCTGGTTACTTTGTCTGAAAAGACGGAGGCAAACAAATTGAGCTGCTTAGAAATTAATTGGTAGTAGATGAATTATTGACGAGAGTTTCGTCAGTAGTGGTGGGACGGGACTGACGGTACGGGATGAATGCAAATGCAATGTGACATCGCTCTAAAAACTTTTTCCCTGACAGCCCCATTCTCATTGTATGTTTGCAGCCAGGCTTATAAGCATTTACTTTTTGGTTTAGGCAAAATGTAGCTAGTTGAGGTACAAAATTAATACGTGTGTATGTTATGTATGTAGATGTACATACTTGTATTATTAACAGCACATACTTTGTACATACAAAAAGTAGGTACGTGTTGTTAATATACCGTTAGGCATGTACATACATATCTATAAATGAGTTTGCGTACATTAACGCTCACTTGAGACACTTCAACTTACATTTATATATTTAATAGGAAATGTAAGCAGAGCACTCAACTTTGATGCGACTAATAATATCTTAACTACGATTCTCCTCGTTTGCTGTAATGCTAATGCTCGTTGTGTTTGACAAAAAGGCTGAACCCATAAAAAGTTTTCAGTAAAACGCAATAATATATTTAGCTGCGGAGAACTGGAAGTGCCATATGTAGCAAGTGGAGTTCGCAGCGTTGATGTGATGTGACAAGAAATCAACCATTGTAATAATATTGCTCGTATTGTGGTAAGAAAAGTAACTTGTCTTGTGCAAGTGAAGTACCTAACCTCTCCATTAGAACCCACGTCCTTCAAGTAACACGTCTCTTGTCTTTCCACTCAATGCACGAATCATTGTCAGACTTTTCTTTCTTACAATGGAAGAGACATGCACAAAGTTAGTTAGCTCCGTTGGTCTCCCCAACTTTCTTGATTCCTTTCCTATATCACAGAATTAATAATAAGCCTAGAGCTACCTACGTAAGTATACAGGTAGTACCGTCGTTGAGGCCGTATAAAACTCAACTAATTATTTATTAATGTTACCCAATGTCGTAAATTCGTGTGAACAAAAAGATATGTAATATCTGCACTTTATCATAAGGCTACAGATAAATAATACCAGTAGAAATACACAAAATATTTTGTAATAGCTGTAAATTGAAGAAAAATTGCATACATGCTCATAATATAATACATTTAATTTGATTCTGTAGTTTAATCTTCTTTTCGTAGTACATAAACTACATTATTGAACTAAAATGTTACGAGGACTCTAAAAATTGATGGGTTCAGTTATCGAAGTTAAAATATAAATGAATTATGAATGATAGTGACAGAATAATCTTTTCCTTAGCCAACTTTTGCATTTAAGTAAAAAAGTTCTCTGATAGTAAGTAGTTCGTAAGGCATAATTTTTTATCTCTAACAATGCATTATTGCAGAGAGCTTATTTTTATTTAGGATTACAAAGGTGCAAATTTAATATGCAGGTCGCGCATTTCCCATTACTGCCATTAAGTTTTTATGTGTAAAGGTATAACAGGGAACAAAATGTCCAGCAATTTCTTTGAACACACGTCCGAGGCCGAGTATCTTTAGGAAGATATGCTGACCGATAACATTGCAAAATTGTATGTAATGTCGATGTCGTGTCAGTTCTAAAAGGGGTAACACGTAAATACATTATTTTTCCCTGTTATTAAATATCTGCAATTGTGAATGCCATTCTTTGTGTTAAGTAGCACAAAGGCCAGCAGGTAAGATACCTACTGCCATAAACTAAATATTATTAATGAGGTAAATTCGTTGCGTGTTTTGTACTCGCACGTAAAAATACTCAAAACAGCAAATAAAATTAAAGATGCATAAGAAAAAGTTAGATTTGTACTAGGCTAATAAAAATGGTTTTTGTGACAGGCACATTATGTCACTGACTAAATAGTTTTCTGCTAAATGGAAAAACACGAGTGTGAACAACTTGGTTTTCGTATATTAGCTTTAGGAACGCCCTTGGCTGACTGCATAAAGTGAACTTAAGCAAACAATTTATTCGACTAGTTTTAGTAACAACGGAAATTGAATGGTAATCGCTAATTTGATTACAAATTTAATTTGCTCCATTTGCCCGGTTTGTATTGTAACTTATGTAATTACTATTTCTTAGCCGGATGCCTACACATTGTATAAATCGTTCGAGCCATTCGGAGAGAGCTAAATAAATTCTATCGTTTCATTAATTAGAAAAGTGGATCAAACCGAAATAAAGGAAAGTATGCCGCAGAATGTAGCGTGTACGGTTATAATTCTCACACACAGGTATAGCAAATAGCCCTTTACTACGACGATAAGCAAAATGTAGTTTGGACATAACACATAACACAATGTAATCCTAAACATCCTTCGGTAATGAAGCCTAGTTCAGTAGTAGGTACTCGTAGAACAGTTCCTATGTGTTGCTCACCTCGCAGAGGCATTTAGTAATTATGTGCTGCAACATGGTGGAATATAAACGCAGAGTGTACAAGTGGGCGGACATCGTGTAGAAAGCAAATTGGATATAAAATGTATTAGGCACTTAAGCAACCTTCTTACCGGTTACTACTGCTACTACAGGTATACAGATTATTAGTATGGATGGGGCAATCGGCGGCGGCTGCTTGTATGTTTTACTACGTGTATTATTATTTCCGTTGTGCTAAAGTGAGTGAGTGAAAGAACTAAATGATGGATTGGCTTGTGGGAAAAGTAGGGCGAAATGAAACTGACCTCATAGTGAAGGAAATTAGTAGTCTACTTGCACAAAACCAAGTTACATACATTTAACTCCACATACCAGAGAACGGAGAATATAAGTACCTGATTTCGAAACCGCCATAGAATACCTGCTTTAAACGTTTATGTAGCATTTAGATATAACTTTTTAGCCGTGCCATTTCTCCTCCAGCGTTGTATGCAATGTAATTGTGTAATACGTGAAACGAGGCTAATGCAATAAGCCGAATAGTGCCTCCATATAGCATTTTAACCGTATACTTGTTGGTACAGTCAATGAATATGTCTTCCGGAAGGCTGTATGTGCACAATAAATGATCTTATGAATGAAGTTTGGATTGTTGTTGCAGAAATTCCTATATAGCTTATATAAGAGATACAACTATATACATACTACAAGCTATAGGTTTACACAAGGCTGGAAATAAGAGAGAGAGAGAGAGAAAGAGAGTGAAAATGGGAAAGGAAGGATGGAGCCCAGGAGAGCCATTAGTGCAGAGGATTGATTATCAAAGCAAGAGTTGTGTTGTGCATGCTCTCTCCTGCACACATCCATGCACTACATGTAAAGTTATTGCCGCACAAAGAGAAGACACGGAGGAACTCCACAGGCAAATAACAAGAAGACAGAAAAGCTACAGCTTTAAGCGGAGGAGCATTGTTACTAACTCACCTCAACTCTGACACCACACATTACCAACCACCAACAACCATATTCGCCACGGCACCTTGAATGATGGCAACCATCCACAAATCAAATGAACCAACGGGGATTTCCTATATAAAATAAAATATACCTTCTATATATCCATATAGCTATCTCTCTCTCAGTCCATTGTAAAACCAAACCACCCTTGTTACACTTAAGTACTATTATAGGAATACATAATACATACATGGAGTACACAAAGAGAAAGTTACTAGGAATGTTCCTTGTACTAGGTATTGTCTTTAATGTTGTTAGAGGAGTAAATAGATATGGAATTACAAATGGACATTTTCAGGGCGAGTTGAGTTGGAGAAAGAACTAACTAGCCGCCCATCAATTAAAACTTAACATGATTTCCTCACTGACTGACTGAGCTTTCCGATTAGCTGTAAATACTGCAACCAAAGGAAAAGAAATCCTGGAATCGTTTTTGGTTGTTCGTGAGGAGCTTTCGCATGTCACGTTTGTTTCTCTCTTTCTCTCTCTCTCTTGTTAAAGCAAAGGAGAAGTAGCGACTGCCGTTTACTATACAGGACTACAACATCACATCACGCGCAAAAGCATCGCATCCTTTTCGTTTTTCCGATATGGCGATCCAATTATCAAATCAATTATAAGAACCAATTCCCAGTATCACAGTCACTTGTCCGCCTAAATTATATCCCCATTAGTAATCCCTCATACTATACCCATCCTGCTCAACTCATTGCCATCATTTATCATTTATCACGTGCTTTGTAAGTAACAGTTACAACACAGTAGCCTCCCATACAGAAACTACTCCTTTAAAACCATTCAATTTCCAAAACATTCACTTTTACTACCACCACCACCAGGCTTACGAAATCCGACACTTAATGCATTTGTACTTTTTATAGTTCGGTATTACATACAATGAAGACGTGGTAAAACAAAATGCTTCATATTTTTATACTGGCATAATTGAATAATTATTGAATTGAGTGAACTTTGTGTGGTACGTGTATATAGCTTTGGGGAGAAAATAATATTATTATCCCGGAGCATCTGTTAGGACTTGGCTGAGTGAGTGGGTGAGAGAAAGAGTGTGAGAGTAAGAAAGCTCAATTACTTGCAAATGCACACAAAGAGGTTATCCGCAGAAGACATGTAGAAGTAAGTGGATACTTATAATAGGAATAAGCCGGAGTGGAGTTGATATACGGAGGAAGGAGCAAAGGTCACAAGACAACATGAAATAGCATAAGGAAAGGGAATCTGCCATGGGGTTGCCGTTCACTGCTTTGCAATCAAATTCCTAACTCTGTACTCTCCGCCGTTAAATGTGCACACAGACACAGAAAGAGAATTCGGACGGCTGTATGTGGGAGAAGTGGAGCAATTTATACATCCGCACGCGGAGAGAGTATATAGGGAAACGGACGGTGGAAGGAAAGTACAATGAAGTGTATGTGGGAAACGGGAGGAAAGGTAAAGAAGAAGAAGAGAGAAGACAATTTGGCCGATTTGGCATTAGGAGAATGGAGAGAGAAGGAGACGGAGAGCCAAGCTCTGAACTTGTGTTGAACTCAACTCAATTCCAGTCACTTATTCGATCCGAACGAACATTACATTACACCATGGCAAACACAAACTTTATACACATAATATATTATGTATAGGTAGTAGAGTCAGCAGAGTGCAACTCTGAACGTAATGGCAGTAATAAGCACTTCTATATATAAACACTTATACCTACTTCCTTTCATAACATCTTGTAGCTAGTCTTTCCACACACAACGTTTACACTATCAAATATCAAACCATTATATTCCATTCTACTCTATCTGTACTTACCTATAAAATTATTTATATGTGAGTAAGTAATAGTTATACTTACATTCTTATCATAGACAACAATAAATATTATATTTAAGAGAAAGTACCTGTATACTTTGCTGTTTATATACCTATGTACAATATTATATATAAAAATGAAACAATCCTCAATATATCTCTACGACATACTATATCTACGCATACATATTATTGAATATATTTATTATTATTTTCCCATGAATAGAAGAAAATAATTTTGTATTTGCTTCTCGTGTTAGAATATTAATCTATAAACTATAGGAGAAGGAAAGTATTGCTTGTAGATTGCTTTACAACAGGGAGTCTGTCAGTTGAGTTGTTTTCTCTTTGAGTATTCAAAAGCAGTACAGGGTTATCTCATATAAATAATAACTGTAAGTATTCCTCCTAGGTATGGTATAAGTACAAAGAGATTTGTTTATTTCTGAGCGTTTGAGACAAGTATTTTGGGCAGGAGACATTTATTTGTGAAAGTTTTGTATGTGAGAGACCCTGTAGTAGTAGTTGTTTAGTTGTAGAGGAGAGAAATGTAATGTCCCTTGATAACCTGCATTTGTGGTGTGTGGCAGTGGTGCATGGTGGTGTAGTGGCGTGCTCCTCTGCTGGTAGAAAATTGCATGGCGGTAGAAGCGGAGTGGAAGGAGCAGCTCAGTAGCTCACAAGAAATCCATACGTAGACAAACTGCACGATAAAGATAATCGATTTATTCCCACATTTAATCCCATCAGCTTCCTAAACCTTTCCGCGACTATGCTCCTCTCTCTCTCTCTCTCTGTCTCTTTTTCTCTCTCTCCACATTTCACTAGCACTACTAAAACTCTCTTTATTTTATAGATATAGTTACATGCATGCCATGAGCCTCGACTCAAACGACGCTCTGTATGAGCCTTGTTGTATATTTACACATAACAATAATCTACTTATTATTTCCCTCTACGACAGCGCATTATCTGGCTAGCTACTATATACACACACAAATGCAATTTAACCACGTTATACTTATACTGTACCCGTTGTTGTAAAGTTAGTTAGTTCGTTAGTTAGTTATAGCTGTAGGTATTTATATATAGGTTATAGCTATTTACTACTTAGCCTGTTAGGTTACCATTTGCGGATCAAATTCATTCACCAACCATAAGCAACAACGACTAAACTCATTCACTCAGTCTAAACAACGGATACTTATCTTCAGTCCAACTTGACTTTAGATAATACTCTAAGTATATTCGTACTCGTATAATAAAATACATTACATGCAACATCCAAAGGTATTTGGGTAACGAGCTAAGCATAGTACAAAGATATATTTATATATAGGTAGGTATAGCTTCTATATACATATAGGTATAGTTTGCAGTTTAAGTTCAGAGTATCTGTGAGGAAGGAGTAAGAGGAGAACTGTGTGCTGAAATGGAATTGTATTATAGTTAAGCCAATGAGTGAATTTCATCTTTTCATCTTCTTATTTCATTTTATCCTTTGGCTCTCTTCTTTGGTTTGTTTGGCCTTCGAGTTTCGTCGTCTCCTCATCCTTGTCTTGTCTCCCCTTTCAATTTCACTCCACACACAGCTCACACAGAGAGACACACACACAAATACAATTATTATTACGTATCTAATGTTATTGTGGCGATGGTGCACTACTAAAGGCTTTTCCTCATGTAGCACAAGCGAGCAAACATAAACACACACTATAAAATAGAGAGACATAAGGAAAATGTAGTAAGACTCTTTTCAGATTGAATTCACACAGGAAATTACATCCTTGCTTTGCTTTAGTTTCCTTTTCACTTTTCACCACATCCACATCCCTATACACATCCACTATAAATAAATAGACATCATCGGGCAGACCCTATATACACAGACACACACAAATTCCAATGACTCGATTTGCTTTGGTGGTTTGCTTGCTTATTTGGCTTCACTTGGCCTCACTTGGCTAACATCACTTACTTTTGGCTTACGATTACAACTACCAGAGTACCTTTCTATTATAGTTGTTCTTCTTCTGGAAGTCTATGTACCTGTCTGTAACTCTGAATGTATATACAGGAAGAGAAGGGAAAGTCTGTGCAAAAGTCGTCGTTTACTTTTTATTTAGCATTTATTTGGTTTTGCTGCAGACTTGACTTTTCCTTTTTTCATGCCATTTATATTGAATTGAATTGATGTTGAGAGAGTTAGCTGGTTGTTGGGAGTTTGAGTTGGGTTGGGACTGGGTTTTGGTTGGTTGGTTAGTTTTAGTTTGTTCAGATTTTGGAGTTGTACAGATAGTAGAAGGAGCTATATAGGCTTGAGTTGATTTTAATGCGAGGATGCGCCTTATTCTCTCTAGAGCTCTTCAGGAAGGTAATTACTCGTTTCAAATAATGGAATTCAATTAGAAATAATTTTGTTTTACATTTGGAGCAAACGACATTCAATTTGAGGAGTAAATCTAATAGTGGAGAGATAGAAAGGGAGGAGGGAGACAGACAGAGACGGAGACAGAGTCACACAGATGCAAAGAGATGCGATGAGTTTAAGTTGTAGAGAGTAATGTCATTTCCTTGCTTGAGTGGCTGAGAAGCTCATCACAATAAGGCCATGCAAGAATACGGGCTCTCTGAGTTCTCTCAGACTTCTTCTCACTTGCATCAGTTGCACTCAAGACGGACGAAGAACGAGAAGATGACGAGAGAAGAGAACGAGTTGAATTGAAAGACTACGACACTCCGGGCGGTCTGTAGACTAAGAATAGTAATTTTCTTTTCCCTCACATCGCATCACACATTTACTTACACAAGAATAGTGCCAGTGCTACTTTTATCCAACCAAGCAGGACGTCCTCTTTTACTCCATCTAATATTATCTCACAGTAAATACTCCATCATTACATACAGCCTTATACCATACTCGCAGCCATCCAAGCTACAACAGAGCTAACAATGAAAGGCACTCTTTCCCCTAAATATATTATAGCCATGGAAATTCAAAAAGTAAAAGTAAATGTGCGTAGGTGTATGAAAAGAATGTATATGTATATGGTGGCAGTCGCTACAACTACAAAAGTTGCACTCATTCCCGGAGTTCTCAACGCATCGCTAATTTAGGCTTGAGAAAATCTTAACGAAATAGTTTTAAGACTAGAGCAAATGTCAGCGAAAGTCTACAATGAAATGGCCTTTACGATAAGCAAGCCAATACTCAAAACAAGCGTGCTGTAAAATATATTACGCACAAACGTAAGTCAACTAATATAAAAAGGCGATTTTAAATGTACAATAAATTTTCAAACTAAACTAAAACTAAACTAAAAATATGATTTTTTGATGTTTGCAATTCTCTGCCCAAGTAAACAACTTCTACCTAATACTGCTTTACATGTTTTGACTGTTTATCCTTGAGACTCTCTATATCTACTGTCAAATCCTACAGAATCGACAGCTGAGTATGTGGATGAAAATACAGTAGGAAATCGGAACTACTACAATATTGTACTTGTATGCGTAGTGGTGTATGGTGTATCTGTGATTCTTTGGATAATTGCTATTACATAAGGAGATGAATGGGGAGCAGCAGCAGGCAAATCCCATTTCCATTATGATTTGGTTTGCACAGTATATATTTAAAACAAAGTACAGCTCGGAAGTTTGAGTTTGAGGAGAGTGAAGGGAAAGCATAAAATAATGTTGGTGTTAGCGATGACAAGAGCGGAGAAAGTGGAATTGCAGATTGCGCTGCGTGGAGGCCTATAGAAGACTGAAAAGTTGACTAAAGGAGGTTGGTTGTAGATGTTGATGGCGATGGCGGTGGTGACGGTGTGGTGGCAGAGTGAGAGTGAGACAAGGACCACATGGACAGACGGAAGCGCTTATTAATCGATTAGCAAAAACCAGAGGGGCTCGTCATAATTACGGAAATTAATCATTTCTCTACTCTTTCCTCTCGCTCCTCCTGTGACTCTCCCAGAGACTCCAAACAATACTCTCTCTCTCTCTACACACACTCACTTTTATCAACGTTAACTACGAAGCAAAACTAAATGTCTGTATACATTCTCATATCATGTAGTAGTAGTGGTAGTAGTCGGAGAATGTGAGTCACATAACTAAAACCCACTAATCCAAGCGTAGCGATTATAAATACACTACTGTGCAATAGGCATGTAACTCCATTGTAGTGGTTTTGTGTTGAAAGGAATTTTGTGTCATGTTGCGTCACGATAAACCAAAACTTTTCATTCCAAGAGTGGATTAGTCTTTGCGAGAGAAGACTGCGCTCTGACTGCAGAGCCAAAAGGTGCTGGCTACTTTTACTTTTGTTCCACACAGGATATACACACACTTGTTCAGCCAACAACCAACATTCTAGTCAACTTATTATCTCCGTAGTTCGTTAGTCTCAATCAGATTAGTACTAACTCCATTGTTACTCTTAAATACATCCCCAGGGTTTATATACATTATACACGGCAAAGTATATATAGGTATTATATTTATTTAGGTGTGACATGACGCGATATATGTATATATATCTCCGCTATTCCTTTTTGTATAGACATTTTCTGCATTTCAGCTACACTAACGTTCTTATTATGTATTTAGTTATAACAAAGTAGTACTATAGGATCAATCTATATCTAATTCATTAAAACATTATAAAATTAATTCGTTTATTTATTCGAAATTGTGAAAGAGTATTTTACATTAGCATTTCTTGCGAACATTGAAAATTTTTTAACTGTGCGTTTGAATGTTTTCATTGAAAAAAAGATCGTAATTTTGTTACAAATGAAACTACGGCAGGTGCATTGCAAAAGTCTATTAGGTTCATGGAACCACAAGGGAAAGTAATAAAGAGGCCAATTTTGAGTTGAATGTCTGGGTGAGTATAAACAGGTATTTAAGAATGCATTGTAGCGTAGGTATTATGTTTTAGGTATTTGGTTTTGTGGTTGGTTAGATGGGCAACTTTGTTCATTGCTTTGCCCAGAGAGTTGTACTAGATTTTTATTATATTTTCATCTGGAGCATGTTTTGGAGAAAGAATAGAATTTTTGAGATTTGGTTTGTTTCCTGCTGTGCGTATATTATGTTCATGTGTTCTCTCCATAGTATAAAATCTTATTAGGTTTAGAATTCAAGGAAGGAACGGTGTGCATTGAGTTGAGAGCAGGCCGGGCTGAAGTTGAGAGAAGATACCTTGGAATGTTGTTTGTTTTCTGTGGTGTGGTTGAATGAGTGAATGGACTGCAATAATTCCATGCAAATCGTAGAAAGTATTTACAGTAAATGCTTTTCTCCTCTATGCCGCTTTCCCCATAGTAGTCGTCGTTTCCCTTTCCGTAATTTCCTTTACTTTGCCTTAATGTACTTATGGTAACTTGTGAACATTACTGTCTATTAACGTTCCTCCGAAGCATATGTCCTTATACTCCTGAACAAAAGTAAAAGTAGGTAATGTCCTTTATTTACTCGAGTGAAACTGAATTTACTGCATGTATGAAAAAACTGGAATGCAAACTTATTATTTTTATTTTCTGTGTTTTTCTCAACGTTTGCTGCACATCCTCATTTTTCTTTTCAAAACTTAACTTTTCCCATGAGTTTTTTCTTCTCTGTATAAGTAGATAGTAAGGGTGATATAATTACCTTGTGTCATATCTCCCTACATAAATATACCACTACTACACTACTACTAGATGCAATGGTAATATATTAGAATACTTTATACGTGGAAACGTTCAAAGGCTGCTAATGTTTATTTGATTAAGTAGCTGGAGCACACAGTGTGCATAAAGAAATGGGAAATAAATGAAAAGGGCTGTAGAGGACATGTAATGTGTATATATTTGCAATTTCTATGTAAAAGGAGAAAAGAATGGCTAAAGTTTCATTTTCATTGTGGTAGTTTTGTTTTTGTTATATATGCGGCGGTTGTTGTTCCTTTGCTGGGTGGTTATTGTCTATAGTTTCCTGTTGTTTATGTTGCATTGCAGCTACGAGCAATTGTGAATGTAAATAATTCTCAAATATGCCACAGGACGAGAGTGCAGATGAAATACGCCGTAGAAACAGAACTTGTCGGTTCGTTTGAGTAAAAAATAATGTTCTTACGAACGACTATACAATTCTATATCCTTTCCATCCACATACCTTCTTTTCTTCTCCTTATTCTTCTTTCTCTCCCTGTATGCAGTATACGGCTTAAGGCGTATGTTAGTGCATTGCACAAAATAATATGTATATAGTCTTCCACTACCTCATGTACGTGTGTTGTGTTCTGTTGTGTCAGTTAAGTTGTGTTGGTGCCCCAGGAGAAAAACGTCCGAATATCTGCAAAAACATAGAGTTACTGTAAGTACACTACTTTAGTGTTATTACTACTGACTTGACTTGCTGCTTCAGTAGTCTTTAAGTTCCTGGTTGTATAATACATATACATATAAGCATAGGCATTTATAAGGAGTAGAACTAGCAACAGCTTCAGAAGAGACGACCAAATGCAACTTACCTATGTGAAGAACACATTACTACATATGTTTACTCTACACAAAAAACTTTTACTTTCCAACCATTCCGAATATTTTTCTTGTTACCTTACGAGTAGTATTTCTATTCCTCTTCTATTATAGAACTACTTAAAGGTCTGTATAATATAGAAGGTATATAATATGGAGAATTGGAGATGGATAGGTATATGAAAGTTTGAAATGAAATAAAGGGAAAGTTTTTATGGAAGTATGTGAGGTGCTTTGTGTAGTTATTGCCGAGAAGATGAAACATTTTTATGGCACAATACGACTCCAGTTAGCCCAAAGAATGAATCTAGTGCAAATAGATGAGGAGAAGAAGGAGGAGGAGGAGGCGGAGGAGAAACACGATTGCTTCGACAAACCCGAGCACTTACAATTTGCAAAATTACAAAAGTTGTCAAAAAATCCAACAAACCATTCAAAACGAGCCGAGTGGAAATGAAATGGAAAAGGGTGAATGAGAAGATACAGATATTTCTCTCATTTTATTGTGTGACTCTCACTCCATAATATTCCCAAAAATACGAGACTTTCCTCTGCCTATACTTTTATATACGTGATCCTGCACCACATAGCGATTTTACACGTTTCAGGTCTGAGACTGTCCGTATGCGATCTTTGGTACCGTCGAATTTTGCTGTTATATCAACCCTTGGATTTTATTCACTCACTTACACATTTCCTTTACACAAATCCATATCTTAACGTGTACATACGCTTACTATAGTATAGAGGCATGTCTGTAAGTTCTATTAAATAAGTAGCTGTTCAGGTGCTCCGTCTGTTCAGTTTTCGTCTACATAGACATCATAATGTGTAAAATAATTTTCCAAGTAGCCACTATCGCCTTTTCTATACGTGAACACATCTAGACTTATGTCTACCTATTTTTAACGATAAAACTTTTCAAATGGTTTCATGAAGGAAAATGGTTCGGAGCTACTACAGTTAGTTCCACTCTTTTATTCTACATAGCTTCTCTTTCTACTACGAAAGGAACAACTTCGTGGAGAAAGTAAACTTCAACTTTTTTACCTTAAATATTTTCATCCTTTCTCCCACTCTCATTGCTACTCATACAGAAGTTCTAACTTGTAAGTGTATCGTTTCCTTCACAAAGACTTGTTTTCAATTGAGTCAGCATACGATAATTGAATGAACATAGGACAATACACTTAACTGAACATGTCTCCATCACATGTCATTATATTGTGTCACAATAACCCCAAGAAAACAGTTTTAGCAACTTTGTTGAAATTATACTTCCCAAGTTAGCAAATGTACTCCTTTTTAACAACACCTTTTTTGTATTTGACCCGTTTGTTAAAGTTATTACTCATTGTACTACGTAACGTATCATATAGATTGAGCAAGGCAATAATTTTCAATAGCAGTGTAAACTGAAAAGATATCGGCAAAGTTTTCAAGGCAATTCATTAACCAAACGATACGTTTTCTAATTGTGATAATCCTTTGGGGTAAAATATTATGTCAGTTCAAAGTTAAGAATTTTTATTCCATTCCGAAACAGCATTTTAAATTTTCCATACATGCTTTATATACAAGATACATTTTAATTAGCCGTTTTTATTAGTTAGTAATTTATATATCTACACACAGGGTACTAGTAGCATTAAAGAAGCACCACATAGCATACCAATAAATGTGTGGATTAAAAAGTAGTGGAAAGGGATTTTGGAATAATAAGGACTAGGATTTAACGTGCGTGGAGACCGTGGAGAGAAAAGGATTTGATATGTTCGTGTGAAGACAGTTAGAGAGAATGTATAAAAGAGTCGGGTATATGTTTGGAATGTTGTTAGATTGTGCTGACTAAAACTGTGGATGGAAGTCGTAGTGGCGCTTGGAGTGAATGATTCCATGTGAGTTGGTCTTAAAGTGGCTTGGTCAACAATGAAGTTTGTGAGTGTAAAAGCTGTATGTGTTGTGTAATGTGTAAGCGGATGGAACGGTGAGTTGATGATGAACCGAAAGCGAAGAGAGTGAAGTGATGGCTCACGCTCTCCCGGCTTCACTCTCCTCCTCTCATTTATTTTCGTCGTCACATCACATCAGAACCGCCATCCACCTCCCGCAACTGCGTCAACTCTAAAACACTCACAACGGCCGACGGCTTTGTACTTAATACTAATTTGTACTTTCCATTGTAACTTTACAGTCGAATGATTGTCAGTGAGTGAGTGAGTGAGCAAAGGAGACGCCAGAACACTACACGAAATTCCACGTTGACAATGATACTATTTACTTAGATACAGAGACTCTTATTATCTTTCGCTCAAATGTATATCTATCTGCTGTGACCACGGTCTTCTATATAGTCTCACTATAACTCTTCTTCTTCTTCACTCCATTCAAACCCGGACATGAGACCTCCACTCTTCCATTTTCCACTCAAATGTATAGAACTCATCTCTTCTATGGCACACCACACAAATACCTACCTCTATAACGACTCTGAACTTTGCTTTGCTTCTATATTTATAACTTAGGCATGTAGTAGGCTTATACACAAAATCTGCTGCAGTTGTCTAAGTTGACATGAAAGTAGTATACGAGACAAGTAGCTTCATATCGATTGATACAAAGATCATTTTTTATTTAAAAAAGGTTTGTACCTTTGAAAGCAGATTTAAATATAATTAACTGATAACGTTCCATATACAAAATAACCTTTCATAAAGTAAATTCAATTAGTAGGCTTAATTACAATTTATTAATTTTAGGTAAGAGTTCTTTGAACATTTAAAGATTCTTTATATAGTGACTGTATACTGACATATGGGGATTGCTGTGTGAAACTCCTAAGCAGAGCACAACGGTTGTGTTGAGATTAATGAATTCATTTTACAGTAAAGCTCATCTTGTGATGTAACCGACACTTTGCAGCACATCCTCTTTAGAATCGTACAAAGCACAAACAACATAAGACAATAAAGAGTTGCCTACACACGGGTATATATAGATATATAGACCGATGGTAATAATATTATTAGGGTTGAGCCTCGTGAGATTGTGGGTTGACAATGACAATGTAGAAATAACAAACAATGGCTTAAGTAGACCTTTGTAACATTATCACCATCGTGTAGAGCTCTGATACATTCATTCTATATAACCTCCTCGTCTTAAACCAGCATAGGCAAGCGCTATAACGCAAACTACAAATGAAGACGGCTCCGTTGCAAAGGCACAAAGCATAAAACAGACTAAAGATTAGAGAAAGCAGGCGAGAAGTGTTGCAAAAGCAGAAATGAGAAGGTTTAATTCTTGGCAACAAAAGAAGTAGGGAAGAAGGAGCACTTGGATTCCAGGAGCAGCGGAGAGATAGGAAGAGGATGAGACTACCAACTCTGTCTTCATTCCATTATTTACGTAATCAACTTGGATTTAACTGTGGCAACAACCAAAAACGATGTATAGTATATCTCGGATAAGGAAACACTACAAGTGGACAGACGTATATAACAAGCCCTGCCTTGGCCTTGCTGCTTGATCCCAAAATAATATTATTTCCAACAGGCATTCACAAATTGTATCTCTCGTGTAACTTTCAGACGCACTCACTCACCTTCTACACAAATTTCTTCAATTTATATTTCTGTAGAATCCTTATCAATGACTCATTCTGTGCATGAACTCTGAACTTCGTTATGGGACATGCTACAAATTATTAATGCTAGAAATGCTTTGTGTATGATTTTGGGTGAAAGAACCGAATTACTCTTCTTTAACAAAGATAGGTGTAGTCTGGAAGTGGGATATGATATATTTATTATAATAATATTGTCATTGTAATCTGCTGATCCTTCGTTCTATACTAGTCATGCGACATATTGTTACATGATACGTTGTTAACTACAGGTAGTACGATTATATATGCGCAAATAAGTAACTAAAAGGCTTAACAGACCGTGTACCTTTAATAATCTCATTAAACATTTCCGTGAGATACTCTTTCCTTTTTATTACATAAATGGGAATGGCACGTGCTGTTCTTAACTCTACATTTTGTAACCCCGATTATTTCTAGAAGTTGTAAAAACTAAGTTGTTGAATTGTTGAAAATAAAAATCAGCAATTTGTTTGAGCATTCATTTGGGACGTTGATGGAAAGTTGTAGGTTGTATTGTAATTGTGATGTATGAGGAGAGTGTAACGAATAAATTTAGACGTTGTAGCGTGTAAATCTTGATTTCACAGACACTCCAAATGACGACGACGAGTGTACTACTCTCGGAAGCGTATGCATCACTGTGTGTATTATACGCTAATTGCAATGTGGTGTGAATAATAATAGCAGGGCTGTATTGAAAATTCATTGACAGTAGACCGAGAATGAATTAAATAGACACAAACGGCATGCGTTGGCAGTTTAGTACTCTGTAAATTTCAAATTTCATGCTTCACAAGAAGCATTTATAATTGCTACTGTATCTAACAAGGGGCATTTGTTTAAAATGTCCATAGAGTCAGAAGAAAAGTTTTAAAAGTGAAGCTTAGAATTAAAAATATGACAGTCCACCTTAAATATTACAATAGTTATAAAATATCATTTTCCCTGTACCCATAATATCCATGTTTTCTTTGCATGAAATGTTAATATCAAAAAATAATCAGTCCATATAAAATTCATGTAGGTACACGTTTTATGGCAGGCTACAGGGTTACGTCTTAACGTTTGAATAGTAAAATGCTCTTAAGTAGTAAAAATCTGTGTGTCCAGTATATATATATCTGTAATATAAAGTATAAACCAATTTTTATTTTATATCGAACAGAAATCAAATCAGGGTTGTTTGAACTTTTATTCTATGTCCCTGTGTATTTTTAGGCATGGAACATGCCCTATGACTATTACATAAAAAGGGATCCTTTATGTAGTTGTATACAAAACGTGTTCGCGTACAATTTATATGGTATGAGTTTTGTAAGCAGTTTGTTATGAAATGAAGAATGGGAGAGGACTGTGAAGAGTACGAAGCAGAAAGAGTATTGGGGAGTGTGGACAAGGACTGGGAATAGTGTAATGTAATGAGGGAAATCTGCATAATATTATTAGGTTAAGCTGTAACTGGAAGAGAGGATTGTGTTGTGTGGCAGTAGCCCATTGTATATACATCTTGTTTATCACGCTCATTGATTTCCATCGAGAACAATGTTAATCATCTCAGTTCACCACTCAACTCATTGTCAGTCCAACTGCCAACTCTCTCTCATTCCCAACTCCAAAGGCGTCAAACGCAACAGCAGCAAAAGCAGAGCAAAAAGAGAAGGCTCAAGGGGGACTACAAAACAACATCGCGTCAGAATAGTCCCCGTATTTATATCCGTCATTCAATTTTCTGTCTAACACGAATATTATCTGTCCCTGCTTCCACTTCACCATAAACCACCAACCATGCCCGAGACTTGCTGGACCAACAACAAAATTTCGCCTTAGGCAAAGATAAAGCAAAGTTAAACATGCATATCTGATCTCTAGTATACATATCCAGTATTATATTATATCTGTAATACTTGGCAATAAATCCCAACTACTACTTACCATGCTAAAAAATTAATACCTTTAACTTGTAACCTCACTTCTACCTTAAGCATCACAATTTTCTGTTTAATGCTGATAAAATTTACAGTTTTAATTATTACCTGTACAGGTAGCACGGTAACTGCTGTACTTAAAATAAATTAGTATTTACCTATAGGTACCTGTTAGAGGCCGGATTGGGTTGGCTTTTTCCGACCCAACCCAATTTCGACCCATTAAGAGCCCGACCCAACCCAACCCAAAA
>JABASD010002528.1:0-25971 GCA_019776165.1 Pogonognathellus flavescens
TAACTGAGAGTGATACGTTGTCGCGCGTTATAGCGACTGGTCCTTCGTGAAGTATTTGAGTGTTTAGTATTGAGTACTGAGCTATCGAGAGGGAAGGCTAGTAGTTGTGAGGGAGGGAAACCGACTCACGGCGAAACAGCTCCAAAACTCACTTCCACTGTCACTTTATAATAATAGCACGTATTTTTGAGTGTGGTAAATAAATGCGACAAGATGTTATACAGTAGTTCAGACTGCAATAACTTCAATGCATGTCTCATACTTACGAATGTAAATTTAAAATCCGTCTGCAACGATATTATTGCAAAATAATAATTTATCATGAATTATGCTTGATGCGAGTACTATTCTACTATTTCAGATGTTAATACTGGGATTAATTAGTAAGTACTAGACTTAGAAACGAGTACGATTTTTCGAATTCGACCCGCACCTAACCCGAAAAATGTGAAGCCCGAACCCGACCCGAACTCGTGTGAAGGGAAATTTTTTTAACCCAAACCCGACCCGAAAAATGTGAAACCCGGCCCGAACCCGTTTTTAGGGTAAAAATTAGTTGGACAAATAGGTTTATCATTCTCAAATGTCCAATCTTACTATAAAGAAGAGACTACATATTACATTCAAGGTATTTAGATTGTTTAAACAGTATATAATCACTCCACGAATACAACTAGATATGTATTTATTACTTAGATTTGCTTTTAAAGGTTTGCCCGAACCCGAAAGTTTTGTCACGTCTCAAGCCCGACCTAAACCCGACCCGTTTAAATTTATAAAATTCAAGGCCCGAACCCGTAAATATCGGGTTGGTTTTAGGTATAACCTACCCGAACCCGTTCCGAAGTCCAGTAAGTACTATAAAAGTTATAAAAACATAACAATAAGTGTATTCTGAAACTTTATGAACAAACTAAACAAACCAAATGCATACAATTGTGAAGAAACAATAAACATGTATACCTAATTCATTTTTCGAAAGTTAATTAGTAGGGACGGATGCTTCACCAATTCAAAGTTATTCATATGGTGGTTAAGACTTCAATTTCTGATTTATTTTGCTATAACGATTAAATTAAATTTATTCTTCATTTAACTCTGTTTTTCAATTAAACAATATTATTACAAACCTGGTGATATTAATGATTATATGTTTCTATGTAATCAATGATGTCAATTTTATACCTAATATATTTAGCGTTTACGTGGTAATTATTTAGCTGTGGTTTAAGTTAGAAAGGTCACTTCATTATATCTCTGGCACACATCATTTTCATCGAACCGCGACTAATAACGAGAATATATTTGAAAACGCTGTCTCGCTTTATGGATGCCACATCACCTATTTTCAATTCACAAGGTTTCCAGCTTCTGAGCAGCATTTTCATATATCTTCTGGAATAGTCGTTGGGTGCCTGGTAGCGCTTCCATGATCCTTTAACTCCTCTTGACTTTTTCAGCACCATAGCTGCGAGACGAAGAACCGTCGTCCACAGAAGTAACAAACCCACGGAAAAGGATACACATATAATTTTCTCCGGTATCGAAAGTCGGGAGTAGGATGTCATCAGAAGGAAATTGCTGAAAAATATTGTTCGCGTCAATATTGACTGATATGGCATTAGATAAAGCCGATATGCGTTTTCAAAACTTCGTAGGAGTAGTGTTAAGGAGCGCAAAATGATGATCAAGGAATCAATTTGCCTAGTCTCTTGTTTTGTGACATATTTCTTTTTCCCGTATCTAAAAAGATTTAACCATTATATTTATCTAATGTCATATAAATGTATTGAACAAATACTCATGCTACTGAAAAAAAAATTTGCTGGCTGCCACCGTTTGAAAATATTATGTAATATTATTAATAAACATTATTTTTGCATCATTGTTTCTGGAATATTTTTTAATTGTCAGGCATTTGATTTGGTATTATTTGGTTTCATTTATTTACAGCGCGCAAAGCTAATTGTAAAAATGGAACTAGGAATTGATTGTGGTTCTGTAAGGTTCAGGCTAATGTAGCTTAATGATCAGAGGCCTAATTTTTTTCAGTTCTGTCATTTCTTTCTGTACACAACTGAGCTTTCGTATCTCTATCATTCATGTATCAAGAAGCGTTTTAAAAACCGTATATTTTTAAATAAAAAAATATTTGGGCCATGTAGTAAATATTATCAGTATTTCGACGTCTTTGTAAATTTTATCAAAATTTTTGACTTTTTTGGCTATATTTGAAAATATTTCGACTATTCGTATCGCATTTCGGTTCATTTTGAGAGTACGTAGACTAAAATATAAAAATTCGCTAATAAAATTGTCGCATAGAACCCCGAAATCTGACTTGTAAAGTTTACTCCATCCCGAAATATATGATATGTAATGTTGATACAGTCGCAATTCGTACGTAATTTATGTTTGCTACACCATTATATTGTGGCAAAATTTTTTATAATGTCTTTGCGTTTCCGAAATATATGAGCTGTGTAAATAATATGTTTTACTGTAGAACGAAATGTAACATTTTTATATTTTATAGCTCCTTAATTCCAAGTGAATTAAAAATTTAGATAAATAAGCTACATTTTTTAACAGTTGGGGCTTGGCGATGTAGCACATGTAGCATAATAGTCGAATGTCTAATATATTGAGGGTTGCAAAGTTAATTACTATTTTCAGTAATATGCATGCATTATCCATTAAAAATTTAAATTCATAATTGAAACCTGGAAAATTCGTTCTTTTTACATTTTTGGTTTCGAATTTGCCATTATTGTGGGTTTTTTACTCACGTTTAAACAGAAATAGTTTCAAATAATGTAGATATTTTCATAAATATTTCGGCCTTTTCAGTAAATATTAAATAAATATTTTCATGGCATTTCATAAATCATGATCCGGCGTAGGTTAATGATATATGAAAAAGCTATTTCAGAAGTATGTAAAGGAAAACTTACCTTATCTCTTCAATGATTTTGAGAATACAAAAAACATTCACTGGTATTTGCAAAAAGTGTACACCTGTGACGGCCAAAACCCCACAATTCAGATAAGTAATGCCAACTCCATATGCAAATGCAATGACCCAGTGTCGATTCTCTGGAGGTAAGACTGTTGGTAAAAAAATGGCTGTTTCCATGCGTTTTATATAGTATAACACAAATAGTGCGGGTACAATCCATTGAGCAATCATAATGAATTTAATCAATGTATCCAACTTCCATGTGATGTTCATTCTCCGATTTTTGTAATGTTTTACTAAGACATAAATAAAAAAGAATAATAAAATCGTAACTGTAGAAATTACGTAGGAAGTCTTAAAAAATTCTAACAATATCTATGCATCCAGATTTTCAATTCGACTGTCCATTCCAGAGACTAATCACAAATCATAAAACCATCAAGTTTTTGACACATATTCTTTAAATGAATGATAAACTCAAATCTTACAATAAGTTTTAAAAATTCAATTACGTATGCACACTGGCAAAAAATATGTTAAATGCTAACGCTATAAAACTTACTCGAAAAATGTCGAAAACATCTGAAGCACATATTATTACAAATCATCAGTTCTTCCGTCTTCACTATCGTGAAAATGGCTGGCATTGTTAGGAACAAATACATGATTGATGCGGTCACGGTGAGGTAATGATCTGAAATATCTTCCCTTTTTATAGCTAAAATGTAAAGGACTCTCAAAGGGCTCACTGTGAAATGAAGAAGTGCACAAAACAGAGTAATGTAGCATCTTAAATGGTGCAATTTGGATTTATGCCGAATTACTACTTGATTTGTTTCGTCCCACTTGTATGGTAAATATCCAAATATAAAACTCAAATACAAATTTGTTTTCAAATTTTGAATTGATGTTCGAGACAACATTTTCAATGATTGCTTTAGCAGAGTTTTGAGTTAACAATGACACATTCAGTTCCAAAATTTGACTTGACACACGTCTATTTAGTTTCTTCACCATTCCACTTATTGTTTGATACAAAGATTTGGACTAGAATACAAATATTTGTCATTTAAAAGCTCTATAATTTGATGCATGCATAACAAATGAATTGGGTTGGCGATTTGGCAATATTGAGAAATGAAATATTATTATACTACCGTATATACGCTCGGATTTAATTATTAAATAC
This sequence comes from Pogonognathellus flavescens, assembly GCA_019776165.1. Lineage (NCBI taxonomy): Eukaryota > Metazoa > Arthropoda > Collembola > Entomobryomorpha > Tomoceridae > Pogonognathellus > Pogonognathellus flavescens. Next base: position 4,149 of record JABASD010002528.1, read on the forward strand.
ATCGGAATAATCGGAAATCCTTTTACAGCTACAATTTCCCCTATCGGTTTTTAATGTTTTAGTTTTTGATAATAACAAACAGAATTTTAATGTTAGTTTGTTAGAATATCGTAATTTGGTTTTGAAAAATAATTTTTCAATACGTAAACCAAATTGTAAGTCGGAACTTGCATATTTGCCATGAATTAATAATTCCCTTACATATTTGTTTTTGTAGCAGATTTATTAAAATAAATTAAAATCCCTTCACCACTACCCAAACTTAATTAGCCTACTTACTATTTACTTTAGACGTAAACTGTATTGTAATATAAAAACCAGGTTTTATGGAGAAAATACGATGCGTGTTACTCAATATCGAAAGCGAATGTCAACGGGGAGTCGTCATAGTCTATCCTATCGCGATGACATTGTTAATTTCAAAGAAAGGTTGCACCACAGTTCTTCTGGCAAATTCTCAAGTCCAAATTCTAGGATCATTAAATATTTACCATTCCCTTCAGTCTACTACCTATTTCTGTCAAAGAAACCAAACAAGTGCAAGTGTCTCAATTCTAGCCCATCATGTTTTCAATCATTTCTATATATAATGTAGACTTCCGTGGCATTACATCATGCACGGTGGTGGTGGATATTTATCAGTATCAGGGTTGCTAAGAGTATCCATATGTTGCTCAAGTTTTAATCATAACTTAATATAATATAAAATTTCTAATACGCCAAAGTGATTCATAATTTTTAAGCGGATGTTTTGAACATATCTACATTAACGTCAAGAGATCTAGAGTCAGAGCCAAAAATTTCCTAGTATGAGGAACTGCGTGCTAGTTTTTAAATGCATGTTTGCATCCCAATTATATAAATTAATACTGAAAACGTAGTTATTAATTAATGGCGTCATTGAACCAAACTGCATTACTAAAAACGGCGTCGCGTATTTACTGGTTACAAAAGCCACTAAATATTTTTCTCAGTTGCACAAATTAATCAAAAAAAGCATGAGAATTCCTTATACTGTGAAATATAGTAGCCGTGGCTTTAGATTTCTTGATTTTTACTTTACAAAATATTTCAAAACCCGGATTTTGGCAAGTGAAATAAAAAATTCACAAAGGATGTGTGCGGTAAAATCATACTCTAATGTTGTCAGCTTCATTCAAGAGGCAGCCAGGCAATAATGATTTTGGGCCTTGCGAATTTCAAAAAGTTATTCCCTATAAAACATTTCATATACTAGCGCAGAACCCGATTGATTTCCGAATTATTCAAATACGACGAAAATTTAATTCTCATGCAAAATGCTTTTCCTCACCTAACTGCGTGCAGTGTGCTAAAATGTCCACCAGGGAGAGGACAGAATGGACAAAATTAATAAAATAGTTTTGAGCTGTGTTGCAATATCAATATTTTCTAATTTTCTACTTTCAATTAGGGAAGCTCCATGTTTAATAAAAGTTTTGTGTTCGTTAAACCACAAAAGTAATTTTAAATTTGGGCTATTTATTCCGTCTTGTCTACTTGGGTACAATCGACAACAGCCAAAATGGTCCAACGTTTTTCTTCTAACCGCGTTAAATGAATGTATTGTGTTCTAAATTATGTTGAAATGAAAAATATTCCAACATTACATTAACATTTAGAAGTAGTCCAATAGATTATCTTGGTGCAAAATATTAGTTTTTTAACTGCCTTATCTTTAAGGAAAAACTTGTGGACCCAATAACCAATTGGGGCTCGTAGTTTTGAAGATGCTGGGGTTAAATAGGCCAATTGTCCAACCTTCGATAGGCTTAACTAAAAAGATGATTTAACTAATTAGGAAGTTAGGAAAATCAATGAAATCATCCAAACTTTACAACTAACCATTGAACAAATAGATTATGTACTAACAAACATATGCTAGCTAGTACCTCTACTCTACTCTAAAATAGAAGTCATCAATTACATGGGCAATCCCTTTACAGGAATTAATTGAAGTAAAACAATTTGAATTGTGAACAAAGTGCCCAGTAGAGTGAGAAAAAACGGTTTAGTGATATAGAAGCATTCTAGTCCATGAAAACCGATTGAGAATGTTAGTCTTTGGATAACTGTTTGAACCTGAAACAATCCAAACGAAAAACAAATTATATAACTAATCCTGAATATAAATCATTGAAGAGCGTGTATTGTATATAAAAAACTAATAATAAAATCCCTTGCAGAATTAAAAATTGGAAACAAGTTTCAATGTATTGTTTGTTTATAGTTTATAGTCGCCAAATAACATCATTGCGGGAGAAAACGCATGCAAAAAGTACACAATAAGTACACAATTCATGGTAGGGTCCAAGAATGTAATATTTTTAAAGATACATTGCATAGAAATGCAAATTCCAAAATTTTGTTGCGTCACACAGCTCTTTCATCTTTTGCATTACCCGATCATTAATTTTTGGCGATCTATTCAGGTTTAGAGATATATAAAAAGTTTTATTACATCTAGAAAGTAGCATTCGTTTGCACAATCCGGAAAAAACTTTCGAATACTGTGTGCGTATTCATTCACTTTTGCTGCATTCGAAGTCACGAAAAATAAGCGTCCACACAAATGTATAAAGTTCCAAATTGAGGAATATAAAAAGTCATTCACTTTATTTGTGCCCATGGTAGCGGTCATTAATTCAATCTGTTTAAAATTATCATTCGTAAATTCCCAGGTATAATTATGTCCAATACTAATCATATTTTATACTGTTAGTATCATTGAATGAAGAAAGATGCAAATACGGCATTATTATTTTCAAAAAATAATTAACGTACCCGTAGGCTGAAGGTAAAAATACTCAAAAAGTATGACGCAAATACCAAAGGCGATAAAAATGCTGCCAGGTTGTCCACAATTTTGGACAACTTTTTATGGTCTTCGGTAACAAGTTTCCAAAAAAGGATTTCTGGATAAATATTAAATATTACCAACCGTATAATATTTAGAAAGGTACATGCGATTATGTGTTAAAATTACATTCACTTTATCCTATTGCAATGAATAATATATTTAATTTAACTACCAAAATTAACTATATGTAATTATAACCTCTCTCTTTATCGGGGCTCTTTTCCAAATGTAATAATTCCAATTCCACTGTTTCATTAAGTATTTTAAATTTGTAATAAACAGCTCTTCCCATCAGAGCTATAAAAACATCTCCGTAATTCCATGCAGCCCAGCAACACATTTTCACAATATACACTGCCAATGCTAAGATGGGATTATAACTTAGAAGCGATTTAAAATAATATTCAGACTCGTAATAAAATTGCAGCAACGGTTTTAGTTGATCTATGTACAAAATATTTATTGTTCATTTAGCCACCTCAAGTAATATTTGAAATTTTGTTACTGAAGTATATAGAGTTACTGGAATTACGATTGTATTGTTTTAGCATTGCATAATGCCAAGTCAAATTTTCAAATGTGACGGAAATAAAAATTAAGCTGGTAGCAATCAAAAAATATCTCCCTAGTTTTGAATCCTCGTTTTTGAAATGCAGATTGAGACTAGTCCATTTCTTGAACAGGTTAATTAACACTTTGCAATATCGTAAAAAGTAAAAATAGCTGTACAAGAAATCAATAAAAAATTCCCGTCCTTTAAGTTAAAAAAGTTGAAATATGAAATGACAAAAATACAGATTATATGCTAAATATTATACCAACTTACATAAAGAATCCATGAAATAAGAATGCGACATAAGCTAAGGAATATGTTATTTCAGTTGCAGTACGCTCTCTGAGTTTCACGGTGGCAATAACCACAAGGAACACTTTCCATATTAACATCAGCATAATTAAAATCGATATGCATGATGACAGGCTAAATTTTCTGGAAACCAAAAAATAAGTAACGATTTATAAAATTTAATTTTTGTCTTTTTTGTGTCATTGTTACCTGATTTGCAGTTTATCCAAATTTTGTTTACGTTCATTCAAACCTTGCAGTGGAACGATTGCAAGAATTTTTCCAAATATTAAAAAGCTTCTTAACTGGGTGTAAAGGCAATTCACAGGGAGTGTAGGGAGGTTGCAAACGACTGTAGTTGAAATTAAATTTTTTGGCATGTCAAGTATAGAGGTATTAGTGTTTTTAATTTGGATGCTACATTTATTAGATTCTGAAACAGGTTCTACAAATACTTCTCCTCAATAGTTAACTAGGCCCATTTTTGGAAATTCCAAGAATTAAACATCTTTTCCGAAATCGAACGATGCAATTTCAATAATTTAGACTATTATGAGCCCAATTCCGAATTCCCTGAACGTTTTATTCAAAACAATTCTGTTTAAAAACACTGAAACATTTGGTACATTATACAAGTGAATGAAGGAATAAATTGACAATATAAATATGCCAATTACAATATTGAAAACCTAAATAATCAATTAGGCACTCTATTCTATAAAAACATTATTAAACGGGTAACGGAGTTACTTTCTTACAAATTATATGATTTGCTTCCTACCTTATTATGCACGATAACTCAGAACGGTTTGAATTGAGATAATCATTTAAAACCGGATACATATGCATTTTGTATTCTAGTGGCCCATTGGAAGGGTAAGTCCAGAGATGAATTATTCGGTCCCCTTTTGTAGCTTTAAATAAACCTGAATATTTGAATAAATAACAATTGATTCGTTTTAAAATACATTCATGGAGTTAGACTCCTCGTACTGCTAATAGCACAATGCCCCAGTGGACTTGTCAAAGCCAGTTAATGTTACCCTGTTATGGTTAACAGCAAAGTCACTGTTCAATGTACACTCAGTTACTTTACTGGGTCGTTACAAATGGTTCATTTATTTGCTACAAAGAAGTATTTTATACAAATCGTATACTAATTTCATTTAATGCATATGGCAAACTTTCCTGGTGATCATCACGCCCTAAATAAATTCATTACAATAAGTTCATTTAGCTAAATACACAATTGTGTCCAGTTTAGTGGTAAATAAATAAATAACCTATTAGCCTGCAATTCAATCGTTTATTATGTTACACCATACACCCACGACATAATAATCCATTCTAGTAATTGATTAACATTCCGATTTTATTCAGTCTAGCTACCTGCATAACTCATAGATCCATGTTTCGCAAGTTCCACTGGGAAAATTCTCAATTTAATTGAATATTTCCTGACAAATTATGTTTAACTTCGAATCGATTATTATGATTATTTTGTTGTGGCTTGTACAAATAGGTTACAAATATTTACTCACATACTAATATTATAATATGTTGGGTAAACAAATTCGCACTCAATTAATTGTAACTAAACTAATTTAAACGTTTAAAATGATTTAATGGACGAAGCCCCACAATATGTCTAAAATTAAAATCAAGGTAAATCATTGACACGTTAGTTTTGGCATTTCTTCATTGGCAGCTATTTATAAATATAAAACTTGATCATTTACAAAGTACTTGATTACAAGACGAAATCAAAATAAGCATCGTGAACGTGAATAATAAATCGGAGTTTATTCAGTTTTTAACATGACACTCATGACAGAAGATGAATTACTTGAGAATGATGATGTATCGTTGACAGCTGCCAGCGCTTATAGATAATTTGTTATGAACGCAAAGTACTCTTTCTTTCACAAATTGAATTGCAAGAGAGATAAGTAGAAACCGGCAATTTTATCGAATCGGCATCCATTCCGTTAGATAGTCCCGATATTTGACTTTTTCTGAAATTAAAAACAGTGTTACTAATTATTATCAGTTGTCATACTTTAATGCAAAATACAACAATTGATCTAATTTCTAATAAGTTTAGATTTCAATCTATTTTCAATTTTTCACTTAATATGCATTAGATCTCTGGAAGTAATTGAGCTCTAGCTTTCACACAGTGCATAATACATTTCAAATTTACGCCCTTTCCGATTTTTAGTTAAAAGAAAGTGTGTAGTCAAAATAGTAGAAATTATTACCGGGTGCTTGAAAATCCTCTGGGTGCAAAGTCATATAATGGTAGTATTGTAGATCTTTTTCTCCCATGATTTTATTTTTTAGACGATAAAGTCCTTCGCCCAAAGCTGCACCGACGATTGTGTAAATTAAATGCCGGTGTGCACCTTGAATTTAAAATGTGTATTTTTAGAAAGCAAACAAACAACATGAGTAACAATAAGTAAATTGACAGCGGATGGCGGAAAGGAGGCATACAACATTTTCGGTTCTTTATAATTAAATTAGATGCAAACAAAACTAATATTTCATTCTTCAATTACCACTCATTAAGGGTCTTTTATACCATCCATTTTGGAACATCCCATAACCAAAGCCCATTACAGCTGACGCTCCCGGACTCCAAATTCGGTTTGCGAAAGACAAAGAGGTTCTGTCAGCATCTCCAAGGAATAGTTGACAGTCCGAATCCAATCCTGAAGGGGCTTCCATTCTAAAATATACAAGATAATTTTAATTACGAAATACCAAAATTCACAGTAACGTACAATTATGTATTTATTATTATTAGCGCTCAATAGAGGATTTTCTGAATGTCAACCAAGAAAACATCGCCTTAAAATATGAGGTCATGTTCAATGTTCAACGTTGTACGTATATAACGTATACAGTAAGGTAAGTGCGCAAGGTAAACAGCTGAGATTGTAATACGACGTTTTCTAAGCAGACATTCACAAAATACTTTATATTTTTATTTTATTATTTAAACAATTATTCACTTTTATCACTCCAAAAGTCCTACGCTGCACCTTCACTTGCCACTAACAAACAACTAAATAGAAGAAGCCAGTGATGTAATTTGTAAAGAACGTGTGTGATGTGTTTTGTATTTGCTCAATTTGCTGTTTGGGATTTATTGCAGGTCAGTTTTGTATCGTTGCGCGTTAGACTCAGATGGCGGAGGGCTCAAAATGCTCTCAGGGGGGAATTCATAAATGATGTCTGCCTTTTTAATTTTTGACGACCCCACCCCCATCCTTTGTCCAATTTTGTGCGATTATCGATAGCCCCAACGTCATGAAGAAATTCTCCTTTTTAATCAAAAAATTGTATATAAAAATAAATCAACATAGAAGGCGTATAATATTGTGAATGTTTTACAAGTTGTCATTTATTGTATACTAGCGATTCCCAATCAGATTTTCAAGTGTGCCAAAAAATTTGGGTTAAGTAAATTCAACGTAGTGGGACAAAAGGTAATTGAAAATGCATAGTCATTGCATTACTATCATCAACGGCAAAGTAGGTCCATAAAGATCTGCAATAAAGGGAGTACATGACCACTGTAAATAAAAATATGAGAAAATACCGAATTCAAAAAGCAACACACGGAAATCGATTTCGGATTGTAAAAACTGCGAACAAGTAAAAAGAGCTACTTGATGTTCATATCCGCCACAATTAAGCAAAATCAAGGTAAATGCAGTCAATTTAAGCTTAAAGCAAAATACTTTTCAGATTTTTAGTATTTTAGAGACATTAATATTTGAGGGATATGTTTTTATTGGCCACGATTCATGTTATTTATCATAGTAATAGCCAGGTTAGGTAAAATTAATCCTATTATTCACGATATTTTTGAAAATGCTATATATTATATATGAAGTAGAATGAACAGTTTTTTGTTAAACCCCTACCTCCCCATGATCGTTTTTAGCTGACCGCCTCTCACCCCCTTGGAGCGGACATTGTTTATGAATCACCCCATCCCTGCTGTTACTGTGTGATTGTTGCAGCTTGGTTGTGTTCCTTTGTGTTATGCTTAGTTGTAGCTGCCAGCTGCGAGGATGACTGAAACGAGTGAGAGTGGTTCTCCGGATGATTAACTATTACGGGTGCGGGTACTACGACTTGTTTACATTCAACATTTAGCCGGAATCAGCGTTCAAATATTTTTATTTTTAAAACTGTACCTTTTTAAGTTCGCAATTTTACAAATTATTTTAACTTCAAAAACGGGTTACGTCGGCCTGAACACCACAGACGAAATATCGATATAAAAACGGTCAACGATGAACTAACTAATCGTATTATTATGGAAAATAATTCTGTCAGTTTAAACATTTCTCAGCATTCTCAGAAAACTGTTGGTGACGGGAAAGGGTTGTTTATTGATAAAAAATTTCGCAAACCGCTGGCACATATAATGCCTCCTAAATACTCCGGAAGTGATGTCACGGAAATGTTTCCACATTTCCGTCCTGGTCGTCCTTTAAGATTTTTGAAACTGTTTGGACCTGGAAAACCCAGTAGTTTACCGCAAACATGGAAAAGAGTACAAAAACATAGAGAAAATGAAAAAGTTCGCTTGGAAGTAAAATCAGCTGATGAAAAACTCATGGATCAACAAAAGTGGAATTTTATTTCTGTTGCCGAGCCGGACAAGAGCGGATGTATTCCAAATACAAAGGTACACATTTTACATTTATAATTCATAATTACTTTATATTTCCTGTACAGTTTTATCATACAGGATTTATTGTTTATTAATTTGCGATCATTGATGATTGAATTGCTGGGTCGGTCGTGTAATACCAAAATACCCAAAGATAAATCAAATATCTTTAGTTTTACCTAACCACGATTAATAATGAATGTTGATGATTGTTCTTTGTTCCAGAATTCTTTTTGTAAGCCTGTCGATGCGGTGAAAACCGTGAGAAATGAAGATGATCACCCAAGAAAAGACCGAGGTCGAAATGTAGTGCGCAGCGGACAAGAAAACATTTGGAGACATGGACCTGCTCAACTGTGGTTTGACATGCTGGACGTTCCAGATGAGGACCCTAACTTTGATTATGGTTTCAAACGCAAAGTGAGATTTTCAATATAACTGTTTTCCAAGTTTGTCAGTATAGCGGCCAGTTCCTGCTGAATCCCATTTTGAAGTTACATTTTACATTGCATAATATTTCTTTGTGATAACAGCAAAATGACTGCATTCAAAAATCTGCGGAAGAATCCGCTGTAGACGAGGAGGAAAACGGGACTGAAAATAAGAATCGGGTAAATAAGGGCACGGGTTCGTTCCCTGAAGAATCTTTCTACATGACGACTCAATTGGATTGGGAGTCGAACATCATTTGGGACCCGAGTGATAACCAACATAAAAAGTTTGACAAAAACAGGGCGGCTGAGGCTGGTTGGGTTCCTAGTGGGCACAACCGTAAAACCAAGGATTTTTATCAACGGGGAAAAGAAAAGTCAGAAACCTCAATAAGAGAAAATCAAAATGAAGAAAACTGGTGCTCAATATTCCCCATCGAAACACCAGAATTGGTGAACGGCTCTTGGGAAGAAGACATCATTTGGGACTGTGAGGAAATGGAGAAAATCCCTGAACCCAAAATATTATCGTTAGATCCCAATGATGAAAACATTGTTTTAAATTTTCCGAAGGACCTGCCTCCTAATAGATCAAAAGACAACAAAGCGCCTTTGAAAAATAAAATCCCTCATCCTCACCTGAAGAAGAGTAAACTTTTATTGAAAAAGACGGGAATGATCAAGATGCTTGACGAAGATATTCCTCCATCCTCCCCCAAAATTGACAACAGGGATCCGTACAATATTTCCAATGATCAATATTACCGACCGAAGTTCTCGCGGCAATCTCTACTAAAAGTTAGGGCCATTGAAAAACTTCAGCATTCAATACCAGCACTACAACTCCAAGATTCCTTAATTTCCAAGTATGTAAGACAACCCGAACTACGAGACTTTCATCGGCCGGTTCTTAGAAAATATAACAATGCCATCTTCGCACGTTCTGCACCTCAACCAATTATTCCTCTCACTAAGCACATTATGCAAAAGAGAAAGGTTAGTTAAGAAATTTCCACCTTTCAAGTAAGTTCTGGAAAATGTTGTGAGCTTCGGACAAATTCATCATAATGTTTTTTTACTAACAGTGCATAAAAACATTGCTCTATTTATCATTTTTCGGACATTGCATTGCATATTGTCGATATTGTTTTGTATGAAGTATCATTAATCATTGTGTTAATTTTCAAATAATATGGGTTTTACTCACTTGTTTTAGCAAAGAGAACAGGAAAGTTTGGCGGCAGGAGGAGGGAACATTTTCTTCATGAGAACACAAGAAGACCTGTCCGGGAAAGATGGAGAATTAATATTAATTGAATATTCTGAAGAACATCCTCCTTTACTAAATCAGGTTTTATTTTTTTGTTATTTTGCAACGATTGATTGTCTTTCAGTTTCAGTTGTCTATTTATTTCGTTGCTTTGTGCCATGTAATTTATTTACTTTTTGTCACATAGGTTGGAATGTGTTCTAAGATTAAGAATTATTACAAACGTAAAGCGTGTATGGATGCAAAACCACCTGAACACAAGTACGGAGAGACGTTTTTTGCTCACACTTCACCCTTTATTGGAGTCATGCATCCCGGACAAAGCATACAAACACTCGAGAATAATATGTACCGTGTCCCAATTTATGAACATCCTGCCACGGGCTTCGACTTTCTCGTTATAACAACCAGGTTCATTTTTAAATATATCTAATTGTATTTGTCGGAAAATCATTTATCGAAATGATTGGCTAGTATTTTATTATTTACTGATTCGATTGTTCTTAGTTTCAAAATTAGAAATATGTTTTTCCTTTATTTTCAGGACAAGTTTTTTCATTAGAGAGTTCGACGGCATTTTCACAGCTGGCCAGGAGTGTCCGTTGTTTGAAGTGCCAAGACCCAATTCCAAAAAAGCTATTGATTTCGCTGGAGACTTTTTAAAAGTAATTCGCAGTTAATTAATCTTTCTTTTCTATAAAAATAATGTGATATGTGCTAGGTAGTATTTAATACCACCAGTGCACGTGCTTGAATTTGGGATGATAATTATATTGTGTATTGATTCTGAGAAATCATTTTCTTATTTAGATTTTTATTTACCGTTTGTTCTGGATGAGTGAAGACAACCCTCGAAAAATCAAAATGCAAGACATCGCAAGAGCTTTCCCAATGCTTTCTGATAACACTATTCGCAAAAAACTGAACTTGTGTGCTAATTTCAAAAGAACTGGCGTTGATCAAGCTGGATTCTGGGTTATTAAACCAGAATTTCGGTTGCCCACAGAAGAAGAAATTAGAACCATGGTTTCTCCAGAACAATGCTGTGCACATTTGAGTCGTATTGCTGCGGAACAGCGATTAAAAGTATTTTCAACAAATAAGCATGTCTCCTCTTACGAGGAGTACTTTTATCAATGACGGACCCTTTGGACACCCCAACGATCGAAGGATTTAAATAATATGTTTGGTTTGCAAATTGTTTGCAGGATGCTGGCTATGGGGCGAATTTTCTTTTCGGCCCTGAAGAAGAAGATGACGAAAACCAATTGAAAATTGAAGACGAAGTGAAAGCAGCGCCTTGGAATACGACACGAGCGTATACTCTAGCAATGCGGGGAAAATGCCATCTTCAATTGGTTGGTCCGGCAGATCCTACGGGTTGTGGTGAAGGATTTTCCTACATTAAAGTGCCACGACTTACTAAAACTCAGGTATTTCCTTCGGTTTTTTTCACATCTTCACTTTTAACATATTACTGGATATTACACTCTCTCCAAACTACACTTTGGATTTTGTATCCTCTTCATTTTTGATTTTTTTGTAATTTTATACTTGAAGCTAAGTAAGGATGAGCAAGAAGCCCAACCAAAAATCCTCGTGAATGGAACCGACGCAGATTTACGAAAACTGTCTGTGACAAATGCAAGACGGATTTTGCAAAATTTCGGCGTCCCAGTAGAGGAAGTGAGTGAAATTGAAATATTATTCAGTTGATTTGTAAAATAATAAAAATGCTTTGCAATTATTTCTTACCAAATCTAATTGTATCCCAGTGTTTGCAATTGTAATTGCTTAAACGATCCTAAAATAATATTAAGAAAAACAAGGGGATATAATAAAGTATCTTTCGATACTTAATAAGCTGGGGAAATATTCTCAGAAATTGGCACTAACTATATCACAGAAATTGCGAATTATTTTATTACGACATATTACGTGTTGATTATTTTACTTGTGTAAATTTAGATAAAAAAACTTACTCGGTGGGAAATAGTCGACGTGGTACGTACTCTCTCAACTGAAAAAACCAAAGCTGGAATAAAGGGAGCGAATAAATTTTCTAGAAGAAATCCATATTCTTGGGCTGAACAGCATGAAAGGTTGTAAATATTTTTTTTCTATTACTTTCAATGCTATTTCTATTCTTATCGCTACATACTTTGTTTTATAAACCTTTCCTGACAGAACATTTTAATTTAAACGATTGAAATGATTTTGTATTTTGTGTCAACGTATAGGTATAACGAAGAGTGTCAACGCATTTTTGAAATTCAGAATCGCGTTCTGCAATCTGGAGAAGTTCTCTCTACGGATGAAGGAGAGAGTTCTGAGGACGAGAGTTCAGATTTGGAAGAAATGGGAAGATACATTGAAAGTATGTTAAGCAACAAGAAAACATTTGAACAGGTAATTACACTGTATGACCTCCTACAATCTCTTCCTGTCAGTTAGTAGATACAGTAGATAGCCACTCTTTCAAAGTCTCGCCCAAAGTTTCATCATAATAATCTAAAGTTTATTTTACCCTTGTGACCGTCTTAATTTTTCAATTTGATATATAATATTCAGGAGCTTTATTCATTTAATAATACTTTCACAGGTGAACCACGAAATGGAGGAACAAGAGAGACTGGAATTACAAAAAACGATGATGGGAGGAGGGAAAGACGAGAAGGATGATGACAAGGGAAATAAAAAGAGCAAAAATAAGGAAAACGAGGACAACGGCATAAGTTCTGGTGTTGATAGTTACACAGGACGCATTCTTAAAATTCATCGAACATTCAAGGGTGCGGATGGAAAGGAATTCACAAGAACAGAAATTGTTCGTCAACCGGCTGTTATCGACATTTACATGAGAATGAGGAAAACCAAAGACGAAGCTTTCATTAGGCAATTTTCTAAACTGGGTAAGAAAACCAAAGAAGAAATTGTGCAGAGAAGGCGACTTACTCAGCAACTCAGACAAATTAAAATAACACAACAAAAAAGAATGACCCAGCCGCGGATTCCTAGAAAGAAAAGAAGCATTAGAAGCAGACTGAACCCGCGGTTGAAAATGACATGCGGTGTTTGTGGGCAGGTTCGCTAAAATTTTCATAATCAAAAATCACTTTTTAAACATAAAATCCTCTTTTTCTTTTTTACATTTTGAAATTACTGCTGAGGTTGTTTATGTTTCTGTTGTAGTCGGGTCACATGAAAACAAATAGGGCGTGTCCTCTTTACAAAGAACCGACCCCTCCCGTTCCCTCGCCGAACGTCTCCATTTCCCAAGAACAGAAGGAGGACGAAGTGGGACAACAATTATTTTTGGAAGATAAGGAGTTGGTCAAAGTGGATGGAACCAAAATTCAATTGTCTGCAAGATTAATGCAGGTAACAAAATCTCAAATATACAACTGTGAAAAAATATTCGCCGTCGCCTTCACTTCCACAATTTTGCTTTACAATGTTTCAGACCATAATGTAATTTAACAATTGCAATAAATATACTAACGGTAAGATTGTGGGATTTTACTTGTCAATATGTAGCACGCTAACAGACTCAAAATACGGGCATTGATGCAGAGAGAAACTAAATCGATTTTGCCTCCTGTGGGAAGGAAACCAAACCGAAAGCGTCCTGCTACTAGTCTTCACTGTGATTACTTGAATAAGAAAAGCAAAACTGTGAGCCGAAAGCGTACGGACCCTTTGGTTCTCATTGGTGGTATGTTTGAAGTCATTTTGAATGAATTGAGAACTATTCCGGACAGTCATCCATTTCATTTGCCAGTCAACAAAAAGGTGGGTATTTAAAACTGAATCATTACCTTCTATTATGAGATTAGACCATAGTTTCGCTTCCTGTATTACAAATATTTGTGTTGGGTTTCTCTAGGTTCCTCGTTATTACGACATCATTCTGAAACCTATGGATTTGCAAACTATGAGAGAGAAAATAAGGCAGAATAAATACCAAACTAGATCCGACTTTCTCACTGACGTTCACTTGATTGTAGACAATTGTTCCACATACAATGGTGAGTATTGTTAAAAACAGAATTTTGTCTTCACTAATTACTATATAGTATGTCCCCATATTCACATTATGCACACATAATCGCGTCTTAAAGGTATGTAGCAGTTTTTCTTTCATACCTTAGTTTATAATTACTGAATTGTTTGCTATTAATATTTTTTCACTGTTTCTTTCTTAGGCTCAAAGGATCCGCTGACAGAATGCTCAAGAAATATGCTTGAATTATGCAAAAATCGTTTACAGGAAAAAGCAGAACAGTTTATCAAGCTTGAACGTATGATCAATCCATTGCTGTATGACGACGAACAGGTAATTTGCATTTATTTCTCATCCATTCATTGAATTGTCAATTTGCTGCCGGTTCTTAAAAGACTGTTTACTATTTTTGACAGATGGGATTTAATTACATTTTGGAAAATGCAATGATTAAAATCAGAGCAATGACGGAAGTTTACTCTTTTCTCAAACCGGTGAACAAAAGGGTTTTCAATGATTATTATGAAATCGTAAGCAGCCCGATGGACTTGGAGACTATGCACACAAAAATAAAAGGTGGGCGAAATAGCGAAATCAGCGAAAGGGGTATATTATTGCCTAACAATTGTATTAATACCGTTTTAATAAATTGCAGGAAACAAATACCAGAATCGATTTGAATTTCTGAAAGACTTGGATTTAATCAAAGAAAACTCGGCAAAGTACAATGGGGCGAATTCTACTATAACGGATAACGCAACACGTCTTGTTCGATGTGCAAGAGACTTTTTGGAGCAATTCGACGAGCATTTGGGGACGTTAGAAAAGAATATCCGAAAAGGAAAAGACCGAGCAATGGAAGGCGGGGACAGCAGCATTTCTTTGACTGGAATTGGCGATGAGCTCGAAAATAGTCGTTCCATAGGATTGGAACGAGATACAAATGTGTGTGACACGAATTCCACCGTAAGCTTTTTATTCGTTCATTCACACAACAATTCTTTAATTCTCTTTCAAATTAGATTTACAATGCAATTAGCTACTCATTCTGTTGTATTTTATTTTATTTTGTCAATGTTATTTGTTAACAAATTGTGTTAAACTTTCTGTTTCGCAGCAAAATCTACCTGCAGTTTTGAAAGTGAAAGAAATCCACACAGACGAGGATGGTCCATCTGATGATAACGGAATATGGTTTTAGGCGTTAAGCCATTTTATTCTAATTGACTTTTTATTTAATATATGTGTATATTAATTTGTTGATTAATACACATTTGACAATTTCTTCTGTAATAAAATAACTGATACGTTGTGTAACCAAAAATAAGTAGCAGGCGTAAAATGTATGAAAGTAATGCGACTAATAACTATGATAACTGTCAACTTCATGTAATTCCTACAAATTAAATTTTTTATTAGAATAACTGCATTTTTAAACTATTGGAGATCTTTCGGTTTTAAAATTTGCTTTTATTTTATGTCTGCCTTATATAGTGATACCATAACAATAGAAAAATTATTGTAGCATATTTTAGATGGGGCATTATTATTTCTCAAGTAACAATTCTTAAGACCGTTAAATTCAATATTGTCGGTAGATATTAATTAATATTCCAAAAGTAACACTTATAATTCAATGCGAATATTAGTCATTATCTATTTAATTACAAATTAAAAAATAACAGCAGAGTAAATTAGCGAAAGAATAACTGAAACTATAATTATTCAAAGTGAGGATTAAATAATGTCTGAAAGAACCTTAAAAAGTTAATCAACAAAGTGGCCAGTTCCGGAATTTCAGAGTGAAATATTTTGACCACAAAAAATTGACTTCTCAAAAATGATAGGCCAAAACTAAATTGTCAGAAGAGCTTCAAATTCCAAGCGTGAGATATTTCTGCCCTCTGTATTTTCGATAACATGGAAGTGAGTTGTGGTTGTAACAGATTGTAAAGGCACATTTTGCTTATATGACTCAAAACGGAGTAAAATTCTTTTTAACTGTGGGTTTTCCTTCACGAAGTGAGTAATATCCCTAAATTTGTATATCCAATTGTTCATCCATAACACAAACACATCTGGTTGTATACTTCTTAGAATTTCATCCCGTTTTGAAAAAGACGGAGGATGAAGAATAAGTGTTTTCATACGTAATGGTTCTCCGGCATTTGATCTGGTATCAATAATCTCATCATAATTAACGATCTCCAATGCCTGAAGACTCTGCGGTAAAGAACCTAAGTCTAAAATACGTGGTGGCTGATTTGGATATCTGAACAGATTGCCGACCAGGGAGACTTTAACTAAATTAGGACACTTTACGAAATGAGTTAGCACTTCCGGTCTCACAATCGTTAAAGTTTTCAAATTGGGCAAATTAATCGAACCACTGCAAACAAACTGTGTTTCTTTTTCATTTAGAATTAAAAGATTTTCAAGGCTAACGGGTAGATATGAAAATTCGACAGCATTCCTTATATGGGCAGGGAATTTTACACCGGAATCATCTGTAATTTTCAATTCCTTAATCCTCATTGTCGTTTTTCCGCTTAGTAAAGTTCTGCAGAGACACAACTTGTCGACACTCCATTGAGATTTTTCCCAACTTTTAACCACAGTTAATGTTAACTTCATTCGTTCAATATTAGCAACATCCTTGCCAACGTCCAAAAATACAGCGTTGGATTTAAATTGATTAATGTAGATTTCTGTGGCGTTGTGAAACTCGAAAGCGTCATTGATCGCACATACTGGAGTTGGGTTTTCCAAATCCCGAAAAAAGTTAACGCGGTTTAAACAGATAACTGAAGGAGCAATTTTCACATCTTTCTTCAAATGTAAATCACAATTCCCTAACTGGAGAATTTTGACAGTTTTTAGTTGGTCGATGAAAAGCATGTGTTTTGTTCCTCTACTAGAACAGTCAATACGAAGTTCACTTAAATTGTTGCACTGAATCCATAGTTGACTACTCATCAGTTTAAGTGCAGGGCTATTTGGATCTGACAATTCAGGAATTATAAAATTCACATCATCAAATTTGAGAGACTTAATGTGTGCTCCGTATTTAATAAATAAATGTACAGCTTCCTCAACAATACATTCTTCACTAAATCGAAATGTAGTGAAAGGAAGATTTGAATTTGACAGTCCGGATGTTCTCAAAAATTGCTTTGGTCCTCGATCGTTCTTTTTGAAAACAATCGTTGCTCGTTTTCTTAATAGCGGATGGGCTACGGAGTTCCATTCTTGACAAACAGACCTGAGATTCTTTATGTCGTCTAAATTCAAATGCTGAAATACACACTTAATCACCTGCCGAGTAAATATAAATCAAAGATTAGTGTTTCAATTTTTTAACAAAATGAAAAATTATATTTATGTTTTTATTATTCTAAATTGTTTACCACACTGTTCAGCAGTGGATTTTTTGTAGAAGAACAGTCGTAGGGAATTAAAGTTGTATCCATACTAAAACTTTCCGAGCTTCCAGATTTATTTTCATCCATAATCGTCGCCTCATCACATTGGGCTCCAGGTAATGCCATAGCTGTCGTATAGTGTTTATTTTGACCTGTTAATAATAAGTAGTTTGTTCAAATGGCCAATTAAGTCTCAAGCCGTTGCATTACGATATTTTTACACTGTAATTATGTTTACTCAACTGTCTAGCTATTTTGAATACAGTTTTAAATATTTCTTAAGTAATCTATATTTTTTATCTTTCTAAACTCAAGAGAAATTAAATTAAAGTTACTAAAAAATGAAAAATACACAAGACATTTCTATTCAGATAATGAACGCTGCACGATGATACGTTAGTTTTAAAAAGGTAAAAAACATAATTTTCATATGATAATCTAAAAAATTAAAGGAGCTTAAAATAAAAAAACACAACCACACAAACTGATCATCATAATGAAAATATTAAATTACATTACTATATGGGGAAAAGTGCTGATTAAAATGGAAATTTTTGTGTAGGCAAAGGCAAGATGACACAATTTTGGAAGATTTTGCTCCACAATTTGAGAATAGGAGAACGTATAGTTACGATTTGTAAGTTTAAATGTAATTTAGCTGTCACAGATGAATGACAATTACCTGAGCAAAAACAGGATGGTGTATTTCAATATCTGCATACGAAAAAATGACGATACTAATATTTATAGTTGAAGCGAAATATATTATTACACAGTTTTAAAAAATTTACAACTGTCACAGTCACGAAGAAAGGCGCAAAGGCAAAGTTGATACAATTTGCTGAAGCAATAATTACACTGTCAACGATGAAGTGAGTAATGAAAGAATTCAAGAAACTGACCAAGTATTTATAATTAGGTGTGCCTACGAGAATTGAGACAAAGCGCAAAGGGATACGTAAACGAGTGTATCATATCCAGGATGAAAAAGGCACAAAACAACCATACCATGTAAAACACATTCCTATTTCCTATTCTTACTTATTACGAGGGTTACTGCACCAGGAATAAAATGTCTCATTCCTCAGAAAAAGGGATTGATTGAAACTCGTCCCTTTCTTAAAAAATATAGGATGCATTATGTGTTTAAACTATACACGGGCAAGCATATAATGTAAAATAAATAAATAAATATTGTTTTCCTAAATTCCACATAATGTTATTTATAATTGGGTTCCTTTGTCGTATTTGCTGTGGGCAATGTTTCCTCTGAAATAAGAAATACATACAAAACTTACCTTAATAAGGCCTGAAAGGCGAAATACTGAAAAGAGCTTAGCGCATTTTAGGTAACATATCATTTCGATGAATTAGTATCCAATGGTTTACCTTTACCTAATCCATTAATCTATGTAAGTAGAAGTCCTGAAGATTTAATTTTTACTGTAGCTATTCCAACTATTCCGTATACAACCCGATTTATGTTGTACTAATAATATATAGCCACTAACTATATGTCACTGCAACACTTAAATAAATATTTCAGGAAATGCCAAATGATTTAAAACGCGGTTTTCTGAAAAATTGAAAATGGAAAAGGTCACAGTAATACTATGTCTTATTACGTTCAATGGGATTTATAGCATCATGAACTTTGTATTATTGTTTACAGTCATTAGTCGATTACTTCATTAGTTAATTAATCACGTATTAAGGTTACAAAAGTAATGACCGTTTTTCAGGGTTTGACTGTTGGATATTGTATTAAGCTTCGTATTATGTGTTGTGATATTATTGCCTTTCTATATTTTTAATACAATTACATAAAGCATTTGACTGAAGTAAGTAGATCAAAACAAGTTTATTGTACCTACCGTGTACAAGGTAACTTATTGAAATAAAAAAATCAATATCCATTAGGTGGTAATGTAATGAATACCTAGATGACTACAATCCATATATTATTCTATTATATACAAACATGTAGCAGCTGAAAGTAAATAGTGAAACTTTATAACTTATCAGTGGCCTTAGCTATAAATTGGGTTATGAATACATTAATCTGAAGTGGTAATATAATATTTACTTCGGCGGTGGAAAATAATTGTCGACACGGCTGCAAGTTTAGTTTTATTGAAGAATAGAATTAAAAGCCGAACGTCAAGCAATGGCGATATATTATCCATAATATGTTTCATGTAAGTAACAAACATTTCTTCTTACATTTCAACGTTAGAATTGGAATGACTCACAAAAAAAGTTAGCAAACAAAAAATAGTTTGATTTTGCTGCCGTGAGAATATATAGGACTGAGGGATTGGTGTTAGTTTAGTTTTACTGTGCTATAGAAATAAAAGCTAAACTTTTTGTAAGGACAATACTTTGCTCATATTTTTCGTTTTCTGAAGTCTCTTCCAGGCACATAGTGGAACATTCATAATATTTATTGAAGTTAAGGTTGTACCTATTGCATATATAAATTCTATAAATATGAGCGATAATTTATAGAATTTGGGTGGTGAATTTATCCACGAGCATGTATACAACGCAATACCAATTTTGAAATGGGAAAGTTATGTCGCATTTCCTAAACCCGGAAAGAGTACACTCTACTGAACATAAACAGGGCTTTCAGCCTCCCGTCTCGCCATAGGATACATACCGTATATTTCCCATTAAACCTTAGATCCCAATACACCGTTGATCTTCAATAAACGTTTTTAATAATAAAGCTCTGCTAAAATATTTAAAATAAACCATTTGTAACGGTCCAAAAAAGTAACGAAGGAAACAGTGACATTGTTTTGGGAACTATGACATGGCAACATTAACAGTGACATGACCACATCCCCTGTGAAACTGTGTATTAGTACTAAATTACTCTGACTACATGCATTAACAACAATTTATGGAAATATTCAAACACTGTGGATCTCCCAATTTAAAAGTTGGCGGCCTTCGCTTTAAAATATCAATGCAATTCACAGAACAGTATTAAGAATACATTGGAAATTTGAGGCTGTACCCTTACAGTATTATTTATAAAATGTCAAAGGTCATGAAAGGGTTGACCGATTGGCCTCATCTGATTATCACTGGTCTAGTTAAATCAAATTGTCAAATGCATGATATAATAGTATGCCATTTTTTCTATTGTGATAACCGTGATTCCTTAATACGCAGTTAGTAGCTTCTAATATTACGTGGGGCTGGTTTATTCAAACTTTTGCTAAACCACCCCACAGTTTAATTGGAAATATGTACGGTACAGTAAAGTTATATATCATGCGCTGTTTTCAAAAGTTAACAATTCTTATACAAGTTAGCTATACAAACCTATTACTCAAAAAGGCTTTCAATGTGCTCAATTATTCAAACTTCAAACTCACCATTATTGATGGACCTTGTTTATTGATTTTCCACGTAAGCCTCAGTAACTTTACTGAAACCTTGTATATAACTACACACAATATTTCAATATTCAACTAAAAATATTAACAGACACCTTCATCCTAATAGTGATATTTTCAAGAATTTTCCGAATTCAAAATGGTAACTAAAACGACTCTTCGAATATTCTCTTGGTGCATAACCTGGGCCAACTTTTGGGGTGGAAATCCATTTTCTTGGAACTCAGATATGGAAGCTGGCATGTTTCTTCAAACTGACACATCCAAATGGGGGCGCGGAAAATGGTGGTTTTATGTGCTCTATAGCCATTTTTATTGGCTGTATCTCATTTCAAGATCCATTCAGGAAACCATTTACGGTGATATCATCTTGGCATGCAAAAGTTATGTGTATGCTTTGACTGTGACGGCACTAATAATTCTTCTGAACGTGATGGTCTTCAAAGGAAATTCAATGCAGTCTCTTATAAATGCCATGATTCGTGTGATGAGAAAATGGAGACGTAAGTAATTAAAATATTATTTCATTTATTAAGTAGTGTATAAATTTCATTAATGTACTGTGTAGACACCTGGCGTCAACTCTCTTGACACATAAAAATAAAAGTACATAAATTTCGTATAAAGTACTGTGTATACACTTGATTCAATTCACCGTGCTTGATTTTGAAATAAATTGGTAGAAAATTTGATCCCATGCCTTTGCGTCGACTCAGGCTCATATTATGCGACGCAAACTTTTTAATACTGTTAGCTGTATGCTGGCACTTGTTTTGTTTATTCTCGTCACTCGTTTCATTGTACACTGCGAAACTTGAAACTCTTTTTTTATTCAGTCATCAGCAAGTTGTCTTATTCATGTATTAAGTAGC
>JABASD010002529.1:0-25970 GCA_019776165.1 Pogonognathellus flavescens
AAAAACTGTGGCCTGAAAATGAAACCGCAGAATACATAGGACGGGTATGGACCGAAACGCCCCACCTGCTACCCATAAGCCCAGCCTTAAATAGAACAAGATATCATATTACATAATTAACAAAAATGTTTATCCAAAGTCCAGTTCAGTACTCGTTCTAAATTTCATCTACCTGATATACACAAACCAAAAAAGTCGCTTTTATGCTTAGTGCAGTTTTTTCTATGCCTTATATAAATACACCACTTTTATTAGTTGTCTCACAGTATTATTTCGTTAGTAGAGTGCATTTAAATTACTCTTCTTACATATTATTAAATATAAATCCAAATTAACAACTGCCTAGTTTATCTTTTACTATAAAGATAACTTGAAATCCACTGAACAGTAGAAGTTGTGTGTACATCATTTATAACCGCTATTATACCGTTCAGATTGTTTAGCATATTGCTATTATATAGTAAAATTTTATTTACTTATGATTGAAATGGCTAACTTTGTGGTTTTATTTTTTCTTTGCATTTTTATCGACATTGCCTATGGCCGGGCTATTAATCTTAACACCGTCATTCGAATACAAAATTATGAAGACACAGGGGTAAATAATTAAGAACCACCTCCCTTATAACTTTTGTAAAAGTAAAGAAGAGCATGCAAATAACAGTTATGCATGCCCATTCAGACAGATTACATGAAGTATAATTTATATAATTTATATAAGTACCGATTTTTTAGTTTATAATGATCGAAAGTCCTTCTGGAGAACAACCTGTCACAACTTATTACCCCTCCTCAGATGAAGTGGCAGATGGTGCATCACCAGCTCCCTTCATACCAATCCTTTCTTCAGAGGGCTACGTAATGACATGGAGAATTAACTGGGGTATTCTATCAGTATTTTAATTTACTTATAATTTGTCCTTATTTGTTAGGAATGCTTATGTAAGTTTATATCATACCAGACAATAAATAATTAAATTAATTATTAAAACAGGTGAAGCAAATAGAGGAGGATCTTACATTGCTGCCGATGATGATGACTTTGCAACATCCAAATCTAACAGATATTTATGCAAAGAGAAAGAAGACATCACAGAACAAGAAATTGGCATTATGGTATGAAGTTTTCAATTAACAATCTGATTTTCAGAATGTTAAATTAAAACTTTTTGATTATTTCATTTTTATTACTATCTAAAAACAGTATAAAGCATTACAATACAAAAATAATACTGTTACAATCCAAGGGCGTATCTAGAGGAAGTGTAGGAGGATGCACCCCAAATGGCATTCCTAGTTACGCGTCTGAAATGACCTCGTAATGACCAATATCACCCCGTATTACATTTTTTCGCCTTGATATTTTGCACAATTGCCTCAAATATTTGTAATCAAATGTTTAGCCACTTGTAAATTAAACCCGTCTTTTTTAAAGCATTTAATATTGAAATGTAATTAAATGTAATTTTCTTTTTAAAAGTTATGAATGAAATTATCGATCGTTTTAAATAACTTGAGTGAGAATTGAGTATACTAAATTTTGGTATCTATCATATGAAATCACTATCACACGAATTTTAATAATAATAATACAACTAAGAAATGGCTAATTGTTGATATTAATCTTTAGGTGTTTAAAAAATCCGAGTTGGATAGCCAAAGGGGAAGATGCTTATGGAAATTTGTTCCTATCTACGACCCAGAAAATTACGTGAATAATTACCAAGTGGTCCTCGCAGATAGTGGCCATTGCATGACAAAATGCGGTGTTTTAAATTATTGCAGCAAAAAGTGCGACGACGACGATGACTTACCACGACTATACCGAATTTTACAGAATAATTACATTAGATAATTAATTAAAAACATTGTAATCTATTTACAACTTAAAAACCTACAATTATTGTAATTAAAATGTCAGAAGTCAGAATCAGAATGACATGTTTTATAATGTTTGTTCACAAACTAATGCCACTCATCTTCAAAAATTGTAAGTTCGATGATGTTTTTATTATGTAATAGTTCAGTCCGAAGTAAAATTAATAATTAATAACTTAATCATCATTATGCATTTGGAAGGACACTTCATTGAGAAATTTTCTTTTCTGTGATAAATCCTTCGCTCTCTGTAACGATGTAATTAAATTCATCGTAATAATAAAAGAAACGGAAAATTGCCTTTTGAGGGAAAATAAGATGTCTAAAACTGCTATACTAAAAATAAGTATAAAACTTTTATTGTCAACAAACAAAGCAAGTCGGCGAGATGAAAGAAACAGTTCCTCTATATCCGAACAAACTTGTAGAACATTCTTTTTCTCTAAATCTTGCATTAACTGCCTAAATTTTGCTGATGCATAAATATGTGACGAAAAAATGTTTAAAACTCAATGTCAAAAAGCCGCACGGACGTCACCGTGTTGGATTATCATTATAACTGCATTATGGCTAACGAGATTGAGATACAGTGTATTTACAATTCTTAACTGGAATTACTGATAATTAGTACACAGAACCATGTAATAAAAATATGCAACCATTTGTATCAGGTTCAACTTGTATGATATTAGTATAAGTACTAAGTACTATACACTAAACACAGCAACTTTTCAACACAATTCAGTATTTACATTTCCAATATTTAAAAATTTAAAAAATCGTTCAGTAACTTATATTTACGTGGAATTGCGCAATACACACTGATATCAGATTGTTTACAAATAAAAGGTGTATGCAATCAGAAAATTTGTAATAAAATATTGTAACCGAGAAAAACGGCTTTAGGATTTAATACTTTGACTATTTTTACGAGTATAAGTTGTGCTGCAGTTTACAGTCAACAGTGACAGCATTTTAAGCATTACAAACATGAATGATTTTTTTTTTAATTTGCGATGTATCCTCAAATGTTCGGCAAATCAAAAAGCTGGATTAACTAACACAGACCTATAGTTTATAGTAACGTATAATACCAATTGGGTTATTAAGGTATTATTTAATTTACGTGTATTTATTTAATGAGTTTTTAAGCTGCAATAGTTCATACATAAAACATTTTTATTTTGCCCAATGCCCATGGTCATAAAGTGCATACAGCATGCCTATTTGTTAAATGAATGATGTTATTAGTAATAAACCGTAATCCGAAAAAGTTATTTACCGTAAATTACCTGGAACTGATTTAAAATATGACATCATTATGACTTAAAATTTGACAGCGCTACCAGTATAAAACGATGCTGATGTTCTCTGTTTCAACCATCTACAGTTTTGAGTCGGAATCGTGTCAACATACAAAAGTTTGCCAAAAAATACAAAAATGAAGTCGTTTGCACAATTTTTAATTTTGGTTTTAGCTTGTGTAGTTGGAAACCACATTCTGGCTTCAAACGCTACATTCACTGCAACAATCAAAATCCAAAGTTGTGGGGACAGATCGGTAATTGTAGACTCGTTTTAATAATTTTGATATGTATCAATTAGTTTTAGTATCAAGGGTGTATCTACGTATGGACTCACCGGGATTGAGCCCCCCAGATTTGAAAGGGGATATTTTGCAAAATTTAAAGCCGAAGGTCACAAATTTTGTCATTTTTTGGCCTTTGAGCTCTCTCCAGGAGACTGGAGCCCCTTATTACAAAATCCTAGATACGCCCTTGATTAGTATACTTACATTCTCAAACATTATTGAATTTTATTTATTCCAATTCATATGGAAAGGTTTTTTGAAAAATAGTATTTAATATTTATAATTATTTAAGTATTTGCAAGTACCTCAATTGGGGGGCGGCGCAGCGACAACTACTACTACCACTGCACCTACTACTTCCGCTGCACCTACTGACGCACCTACCACACCGGGTGAGTAATAAATTTTTACATCCATTTTCATTTACATTCAATTCAATACAATCATAGAATAATTATAATGCACAACATAGGTATAGCTTTCATTGATTAATTAGGTTTTTGTATTTATTGGTTAATTAGGTGTGTTAAATTGATTTTATTGTATTAAAAGATTAATAAAACAATGTTGGTATTAGTAAAAATTAATTTATACAAATGTTAAATGAATTAATGAATTACATAACCTAATCTGTAATTTTTCCATGTGAATAAAGGAGCTGAACCTGTAACAACTCCTGCTCCCGTTTCATCTGGAGGTGGTACCGGTGGAACAATTATCGTTTCTTGGAGGGTGGATTGGGGTAAGTTTTTAATATTTCTGTAATTTCGATGCTATTAGGCATGATGATAAATACTTTTAAAGTCTGTGATGACTATAGAGATTAATTTCATGCAAGGAATTTAGTCCATATTTTTAATATAAAGTATCTCAATTTTAACACTGAATTTGTGTTTTAGCCACTGTCTTCCAAAATTCAACTGGTTCAGCTATTGGTGCACTTGACCCTACCACAAATTTGGTTCGGTGCTTTGCTCGAGGAGCTAGTAACTCCCTTGGAGTAGAGGTAAGAGCAGAAGATCCTACTGAAACGAATTAAAATATTATCACCTATTTCTAGCTTCAACTAAAATATTTATTTGTTAACTCTTTTTGGTTTTTGTATTTTATTCCTGCGTTTCTTAGAATCAGAACAGCATTCCAACAGCAGCTCGCTTCATGTGGACATTTACTTCAATTTTCGATAGCGTCAGTTGGTCTTACCGCTACCAAATTAAGAGCATGGCCAATTCTCGCTGCTTGAAAAGGTAAGTTTTGAACGAACAACATCTTAACAGTTAAAATATAGTGATAAATTCTGAATGGATGCGTACAAATTTTGCATCCGATATAATGCAATCATAATACTTAGAAAGAAAGAAAAATACAGACAATCGAATAATATTATTTTCACTAAAATTATTTATCTAATTTTCAATTTTAATTTTTTCTACAGTTCTAAGGGAGTGATGTCATTGGTAGTCTGCAGGGATAACGACTTAACGATGTTGTACAACCTTATTCAGTAAAGGGGATACTTCATATCACCTTTAAAGGCAGATAAAATAATATAAGAATATTATTTCCTTTTCCTTTAAATCATTACTTAAAATTCTATAAAATGATTGATTTTAATGCGTTTATAATTAATACTGTCTTAACTAATTATATGTATGATTTGCCATGATTTACGTAAAGTAATTCAGGAGTTTATAAAATGTACTATATAAAATTATCCTTCATGTCCCTCAATAAATCAAAATAAAGAGCATCCATTAATCCAACCGCATTTTCACTGAATTTTTTATTTGTAACAAATGTAGCAAAATATCATTTTCATTAACTCACTGCATTGTGTCGAAACAAAATAAATAAAATGCAAGATTGGAAATTAAGGAGATGAAATACTATTGTCATTAAAAGCATTTAAGAATTTTTTTCGTATACATTTAAGTGCATAAACGGACTCATTAACTACACAATTATAAGTTAGCCAGCTGGTGGTCCTGGAACCGGAGCCATTGGAGGAGGATCGTCTCCTTCAGGCACCGAACTACCCACCACTGCATAAGTTAAACAGAATCCTGTATTTGCTATATCTGGGACACTGTTCTTCGGAGTAGCTACACAATTGTCTCCCATAACAGTAAACCCGTAGTACCCCGGAGGAGTAATAAACGTATTTCCAGTGCAAACTCCTGTGGGTGGTACCGGGAATGAGATTACTGGCGAGTCCCCTGATGGTTCCACTTGGTCAAAGTTAACACGAATCCAAAAATCGTCAGCTATCATACAAGAAAAATAATTTGTGGTTCATTTTTCAATGGGATTCAAAATAACTTAAGCAAATTGTGTTGTTCACAATAATGAAAATGGTGTAGGAGGAATTATAAAGTCTGGACAGACTGTAAAAGGTTTAAAAAATACGCTACTACTTACTTGTAATGGACCTTGGGAAAGGTGCTTGGCAATATCTCCCTTGACTGGACTTTGGAATTTCTAAATAGTCAGTTCCACAGGTACCACCCAGGACTGGATTTCCACAGCTTCCAACAATACAGAAATTAGTTGGATCGGGTATGGAGGGCATCATTGGCATCAATGAATCGCAAGTCTTCCACTATTTACAAAACGATATTATATTCATTGTAATTTTGCGTTTGAGTACCATCATCTTGCCAAAAGCAAAAAAGTACTCAAGGGCGTATCTAGGATTTTGAATTGGGTGCTCACAGGTACAAAATTAATTAAATCAATTTTTTTGAATAAATAATAATAAATCCCACCTGAATTTGGTCTCCAGGATTTCGTTTTTCGACACAAATTCTATAATCTTCGTTATTGAGCTGTTGAGTTGGAAAGTTAAAACTTTTAACTACTCCAGTCTGGTTTCGAAAATATTGCAAACAATCCGCAGGGACTAAATATCAAGTAGATGCAACAACATTAACCTTAATTTAATTTATACAATATCCAATAAAAAGTCTCAGAGTCAACAATAAAATTGAAAATATAACACGAACCTCTTCTTTCAGAATTGCATTTTATTTGGGTTGTCCGAATGTCGTATCCGTACATATTATTGGATCCCATCATGCTGTTACCATTTGTAGTAATTGCTACTTGTATCGGACCATTTGTAGAACCATAGTCCAGATACACTTAAATTTTTCCACAAGAATTAGAAATTAATTTTGCTGTGTTTGGAAAGGCACCTTCCTACAATTCCAATTTACAAAATAAAATTGAATTGAATGTGGCGTGTAAAATGAAGCTTACTATGTTCATTGGTATCAAGAGCCCCACAAAGAGTCAATGAATCTGTGGTAACAGTCCCGGAAATTGTCATAGAGTCTACATCGCAATTAGCAGTTTGTGCAGTTGGCTGTTGTAAATTGAAACGCGTGAAGTCCAGTCTTATCTGGCACACGCCCGGTTGCTGCAGTGGAAAGAAGCATTTGAAAATGTTCATTAAATTTTCCTTCTTAAATCATAAAGGGCCATTTTTACCTTTATAAAAAACATGATTTATTTATGGTACATAGTACATATATAAAATAGCATAGCTTAGAAAATTTGAAATTTTGCAATTGAGCTATATTACTCTGGGGAAATTAAAAGTGCATGTTGAGGGAAACATTGGTGGATTAATTAAAGTTGTTTGGTTCCTTGTCACCGTCACAGAATCTGATGTTGTGCACTGTGCTGTAACTATTCATACCCAAAAATATTAAATTCATTTAAAAATTGTATTTTAAAAAGAAATTTTTGATATTCAATGAAACTTACATTTGCAACATGTCCCATAGCCGTGAGCACACGTTCCGAGACTTCTTCCTCCCATCCGAGTGCATTTCTTACTGTATATGAAAGTTTTTAATTTTTTACTATATGAATCCGTATTTTTTAATTAAAAAATTGTGAACATGAATATAGCAAAATTTACGTGGAGAAACACACGCCAATGTCATTATTGATTGTGCATTGTTCATTTGGAAAAGACACAAGTGCGGCAATAACTGTACAAAAAAATATTTAGTAAACTAACCGTTTTTAACCATGTGAAATAATAATATTTATGCATAAGGTTTGAAATTTATGGTAACCTAGTTTAAACTTTGGACTTACACCTGCTATTTCTTGTAGAATCGTTATCTATGTCACTGCAATTTGAAAAATTTATCACAGCACAAACTATACATGTTACCACAATAAAATTCTTCATCATAACGATTGTTAAGAACTTCTACGCAGATCCAACCATTGGTGAAACAATAATAACAGTTCCGCAAGTTTATATATACCTTGAAAATTACTTGCGACTTAATAAAATCGAAAATAATAAGTGATAATATCCACTAACATAATAATGAATGCATAGCTCTTTATATACGTTCGCCCATATTTAGCACACTTAACTCGATCTTTTCATCTACATAATATTGTATGCCTGCAATACTCATATGAAGTTTAAATACAGAAAAGTGGTCCACTGAACTGCTGCAGCACAATAAACCAATTTGTGTTCATGTTAAAATAGATTACAAGTTTAGCTCAGCCTACTTAGAATTAAACAGAAGAAACTATTTTTATACACGTAGTTAAATAAACATTTGCGAGCTTTATATAAAAAATTCATTTCACATAATTAGCAACAACCAACTTTAATCAATATTTATAGACAACAGACAAAATTTTATTTTTAATTGTAAATTGTATCTTCTACGTTGAAATGTTATCACTTTTAATGCATTTGGTTCCGCATTATAGATTTCTGCACGGTCCTTGGAAATCCGGTAACTTAAGAGAAAAAACAAAACTTTATTAACCATATAATTTTTCAGTACAAATGGATGCGTCCAAGGGGTATCTTAAGCATCAGCTCAGAGCGTTTGAGCCTCCCCCGCCCCCTGATTTCAGAAAATAATGTGGCTGAAGGCCACAAAGCTCATTTATTACATCTGAGCCCCCCAAAACTTCTCAGGCCCCCCATCAGAATCCTAGTTACGCCCTTGGCACCAGCAGCTTGTAAATCGATTATGTCTTGGAAAATTAGGATTCAATTACGTTAATTAACATGTGTTATAAGAAATTCCTCTTGCGAATTTCCACGACAAGCACCAGGTAAATTTCCAGGTGGAATTCCAGTAACAGGTCCAGGACCCATAGTAGTAGGGCTGCAAATTAAAAATGGTTACAATTCTATTACATCATATAGATCAAATTGCGGTAATTATTTCAGTAATTTAGTCAGTAGTTAGTATTAGAGGAAGGTAGTTCCATGTAATTAAATTACCCAAATAAACAAATTGTTTTCCCTGGTGCTAACAAAAATCGATGATGATATCGACCAGTTGAAGAAGAATAAGAGGAATCAATATTCCATTTAGAATTCTCTGAATTTTCAGATACCAAGAGCGCCATGTCGTTCATTACCTTCCTATTTCCAAACACATTTGTACGCACCGATGTAGAAGAACTACCGGAAATTGCAGCATCTTGAAATACCAAAAGAATTTATTACTAATTATTTGATAAAAAATTATATGATATTATATGCTTTCAGTTTTGTTCCTTACCCCAGTCAATCTGCCAAATAAATGAATCCGAGTACGAATAACCAACATTTCCGTCATCTAAGACAGCTAAAAACTATGATTAAATAATACCCATTGTTTAATCATTTTTATTGAAATATTTTCAATAAAAGTTATTACTACAGTTAAAGTCAGGAACACGGGCATATTTACGTAGCGGTTAACAGGGCTTCAGTCCCTTTCCCTACCTATTCCGGAAAAATATGTTTTATGGCTCATTGAAGTTTGCCCATTTTTTGCCTGTGAACCCCATGTGAGGATTTGTGAGTCCAGATACGACCTTGGTCAGAGAAAATAGTATTGATTTGGTAAAACATAAGGTAACAGTTAAGTTTCTTAAAGTTCGGAGAGTGACATTTATTATGCTTAAAAAATATTAGTGGTGTAAAAACCATAATAATTAAAACTACTAGTAAATGGATGAATTAAATAACTTAATCAACGTGGTTTGTTGTTGTACAAGGATTTTTACAATTTGAGCTCAAAATAATTTTCTGCCTTTCAAAATGTTTCTACTGTACTGTACGAGAGTAACTTTCAATCAGGGTTAAAGTAATCGTCACCAAGGGTGTATCTAGAGGGGGGTGCCCGTGACCCCCGCAATTGCTAAAAAAATAGGTTATTTGCTGCAGAAGGCCGCAAAAAAACAATTTTTTACACTTTCTGACCGCCCCAAACTTTTTGTGATCCCACCAAATTGAAATCCTAGTTACGCGCCTGATCGTCACCGACTTATATAATCCAGAAACCAGGATGATTTGAATCAGTATCAATTTTTTAAATATCCTGCATGTAACTTAGAATTAGAAAAGTATGGGAAATTAATAAAATTCATTACAATTCCAGTAGACACCGACTGGATTTTAACATTTCTGTAAACAGCACCAATTTCCGAGCACAGAGTCAAAAAAATGACAGATAATAATACACTTTGGTAAATTAGTGCCATTTCAATTCAAACGATTTCAACCAATTATTATAAATTACTTGAAGAGAAATAAATTAGATTGAAATGTGTGTTCATAACAATTATTTCGTGCGATGCAGTATGTTTGAAGAACAACATTCGCATTTATATTTATATCCAACCTGCAAACTAACTGAAGTTTTGCAGTACCTATAGCATAAACCATTATCTCCCAGCCCCAATTTATCATCCACATGCCCCATTTATTACGGTTCCATGTAATCATAATAATTATTCTTTCATGCATTAAAATATTGTGAGATTGTGATTGAATGTTTTTACAAGCGTAATATACAGATATTCTCTAACAATTAGGTAAATACAGTAGATAACATTATTATAACAATTGTCACAGCGCTTATACTCATTCTAAATCCTATAATCTTTTATTATACTGAAATTAACGTTGTACATGTTTGTAGAAATTCATTCCATATCGGGCATGGAACTAAGAATTTCATTTTTTTTAAATATATGCATCGTTATTAGCACTCGTAAAAATTATCATCTATGTAACTTTACGGTCTAAACAGTAAATGTAAAAATATAGTAATACCATAAAACTCACAATGCATAAATTGTTTATCTTGATGTAATTTCATTTTTATTCAATGGTAATAAATTAATTAGTTTGTTTGTTAGTGATAAAACGAATTTTGAAAACAAAAACCATAAATCTTGTTTGGTAGAGAATTTCAAACTTCTATTTCACTGTATGTCAAACAGAAGCCTGTGTTGCCTCTGTCTATCAGGGAGTATTTAGGTTCGGATATACACAGTGATCGATCTTCCGAAAATTGCCAAGGTTTAAAATCAGGGGGAGGGGGTCCCAATGCAGTCAAATTACAGGCCTTCAGTCCACCCACATCCATTGATGGTCGACTAAGAGCCTCTTTTGGCGTTTGCGGTTCCATTGAATCGAAATGAACGTAAAATGAAAATCCCTTATCTTCGATGTACATGAAATAAAATAAAATAACACACTTTATGCAATTGAATGTTCAGTAATATCAAAAAGGTTTCAAAGATATTGATGAGTAGTTAAATCATTTTCACCTGTCAAAGTATCGGTAGCACCGGGAGGGCCTGGAAAGCCTGGGAATGTAGGACGACAGACTCTTCCGAAGCTGGGGAAATTAAGAAAATCCGCAACACAAGGAGTATTTTCTGGTACACCATGGTCATGCTCACAGTTACTACCAATTATGCAAAATGCATTCCATGGACGATTTTCGGTAGTTATGTTGGGACAAGGTCGCCACTAATTTACCAACCAAATTGTAGTTAATTAAATTAATGAAATCTTTTTATCCCCATAATATTAGAAAACATTTAAGTCCATACCTGAAGTTCGTGCAAACTTTCTGTTTTACGTACACACACTTTATAGTATTGATCATTTAATTGACCCATAGGGTAATTAAAACTGCGAACTGAACCCACACTTTCCCTGAAATACTGTAGACACTCAGAAGGTGCTAAAACAATAACCACGTGAAAAATTATTAAACCATCGTTAAATCCGTTTCAACATTCTCATATAATAAAAACTTTAAATAAATACATATCTAATTGCATTTTAGAATTGTCATAATATTAAAGGAAAACACAAATATTCATATGACATGTATTTTGGTAGGATTAAAATTAATTACATTGCATAAACGAAAGGACAGTATAGTTTCTGGTTAAACTACCCTTACCTCTTAATTCGGAAGTGCATTTGATTTGTGTGACACCAATTTTGTAGCCATATCCAGTTGATAAGGCGGAAGCCATATTCAGTGTCCTAATTCTTATTTGGATTTCATTGCTAGTGCCATAGTCCAGGTACACTATACGAGAAAACATTTTCCCGGATTACAAAGATTACACCACAAATGAAAAATATCGTATTGTTAATTAGTTTACTATGCTCCCGTGGTTCTAAGCGTCCACAAATTTTCAGAGAGTTCACTGTAGTTGTTCCTCTGATAGACAAATAATCAGTTTTGCAATCTTTCGTGACACTATCGGGCTGAGTAATATCAAACCGTTCATATTCGAGTCGAAGTTGGCAAACGCCGGATTGCTGTTAAAAATAAATTTACAATACAAATATTTTGAAATTTAATATAATTTTTATAATAATTAATTATATTATCCCGTGAAAGTGCTTATAGTAATTTAAAACAACTTACCCGTGGAAATATGAATGTGCATGTCTTGGGTAGATTAGCTGGAGTTGGGGTGATAAGCAATGTTTGATTTCTCTTTACTGTAACGCTATCGGAGGCCCCACATTGTGCCGTATCTACAAGGAAAATGATTGATAAATTCCCAAATCCCAAAAGAATTCTGAATCCTAAAGTAAAAAAAATCCTTGACAATTGTAAAAATGCCAGCAATACTGCTGCTACTTACATTGACAGCAGGTTCCATATCCGTAGGCACAGGAGCCAAGTGACCGGCCACCGTGTTTTTTGCAGTTTTTTCTGCAGAGAAATAATTTGCCAGTTATACAGTAATTAAACGAATTACGAAATTATGGAAGTGAAAAGAGAAATAAACATTTTTAAATTCTAACTTTGACTGGCAGGCCCCGATTTCACTGTCGACTTTACAGCGTGCATCGTCAAATGTTAAAATAACTGAAACAACCAAAAATGCACTCGACTGAATGAATATTTCTTTAAAAAACAATATTAAAATACGAAAATTGAAAATTATTTTAGTCTCTCACATTTTCCTTCCCTTGTCGTTTGATTCGATAAAACATTTTGTTCAAAACACTGAACCCGAATTGAATCCGAATTTAAATAGATACTAAGAAATAATGTTATTAAAACTTTTAATGGTACGGCCATCATGTATTGTGACTCTTGACAAAGACTAACAACTTTCTGGAGCTGAACTTCTTTTATATTTTCATGAATCTTTCCTGGCACGGTTAATAAAATAAATATTACGTATGCATCATTTGTGATTAAGCATATTATATACAATCATTAAAATGTTTCTTATAAGGCCGAGTGAATCTGATGTCACTATAATAGGCAAGTCGTTTTATTGGAACCTTCATGCATTAAAAAATTCATATTTATTATAAATAATTAAAATGCAAATATAAACTTGTACTCTTGAAGTACGACCACGCATCAAATCATTCGGTGCTTTCTCTAGCGGTGAATGTACAGATGAAAAATGTATGTAGCTAGAATAGCTTTAAGCAATGCATTGACACATCGTTCGCAAAATCGCAATTAAACATTTTTGCATGTTCGCATCAATTAATTGTGCAAACCGTGCCATTCTGATTTGTGAACAAGGGCGTATCTACTCATGGGTGTCACTATGCCTGAAGGAGCTCCCCGTGACTCAGGGAAAAAGATATTATTTGATAAAAATATAGTTATAAAATTACTATTAAAAATAATATCATTTTCTTATTTTTAGCCTGTAAGCCCCCCCCTCCTATTTGCGAATCGTATATACGCTCTTGTTTGCGATTTATAACCTTAAGGCGTCATTTCTGCTTGCAAAAACATGTACCTTTATTTTCATGCTCACATATTCAGCCAAGTCAGATTAGTGATTAAGATTTTGGTACAGGATGTTGCTCACTAATGTATGAGTTCATATATATATTAATTTAATGTTTACCTGTGAAACGCTTTTATTATCACATTTGTATTTATGTATCTATTAGTGCGTACAAGCTTGCATATAAATGTAATGTAGGTTTCAAGCTTCAAATTAGGAATTAGTAGATTTTATCAGCATTTTATTAACGATTTAATGCAACAATTCAGTGGAAAAGGAATAATGAGTTATCCGAATCTGTTTTACTTCTGATCTTTTATATATTACCTGCATTTGTTTGAGAAAATGTTTCTACACATTTTCGGCACTATTTTTATTAAGCGATAGTGTGCATTGGATTACATTTATCTGTATGTAATGAAATACTTCTTCTATACACTTTTGCATTGTGAGCACATAATATAATTATTATGGCCAAACTAGGCAATGCTATATTACTAATGTTTTATAAATACTGATGTTGAATTTGTAGAATGTACATGAGAGAAAGAGAGTAGAGGAATGGATTTCAAATGAGTAAAAATTGAACAAGGAGAAATTGAGATTTAGTTACTACACTTTTATTTTCAACGTCAGTTTTACTTTACGGACATTCGGTCAGTACATGTAACATTAAATAGTATTTATTATTATATCTAAAAGATCCCTGTAGTACAGATAAAGAATCACACATTAGTCCATTATTAATTACGTCAGCTACAAATTCATATACGAATATTACTCTATGTTTGAAACGTTTATCACTTAAATATGCGAGCATTCTCTACAATACAAGAACAACCACAACCAGTTGGGCATCGTTTTTTAGTTTTGAACCATTCCAGCATGTGTTGTGCGTGTCCTCCGTGGCCACAAGCGGAGCAGAAAGTGCATATACCTAAATAATAAAAATCATTTGATATTTTTGGTTTTAATAATATTATTATGTTTAGAATGTTTAGAATAATCCTCTTTCTTTTAAATTTATTATTCACGCACCTTTTGCAGGAATATGGCATATAGAACATCGACATACAATTTTTCTACAATTATGACATATTGGCCCTCGAACGGTTTGCCAACAAGTTTTGCATTCCATAGTTACATCAACACTGCAAAGCAAGGACATGGTACTACTTCCAGCATCTCCAACACAATTTAAACATTTTAGCACCTATAGGAATATAATTGCCAATTAATTCAGAGAGTTAAAACTGATTTTGGTTTAAAAATAACCTACTTTGAATGCAGATGGTTAAAGAGGGATCAAACTATGATGATTACTTTAATACATACAGATGTAAGTTAGAGTAAGACTACGATTCATAATATGCTAAAACACCACTCCTGCATTGTATATAGCCATACTATTTCATTACCTCTGCACGTTGTTGTAAGAATCCCCAACGGTACAATATTTCGGCATAAGATTTTTTGTAGCAGTCATACAAATCTGTTGAATAAACAAGAAGTTAATCGGTCAGCTCATATCTCATCTCATAGTGTACACATACATAGACATACATACAATATGAAAAGTTATTCATCGTGAATTAATGTTCATAGCGAAAAAATTCATAAGGACAAAAAATATACAGTGAAGAAAATTCACTTCTTAAGTAGGTGTAGGTATACTCGTTTAGTGCTATTTTAAAGTGTCAAATCAAAAGTATTTTATAATCAAGTAAAGAAATTCAGTCACAATTGATGAATTATCTGCAATCAAGAAACTCAAAAATAAGAAGGACTGAAAATATATGAACAATGGACATATAAATGCAAACGACATTCGTTGCAGATAAATATTTCTATTTCTACTTCATATAAATACTATTTACGTGGTACCTCTATCCTATTTACCTATAATTTATATCTTTCATTAGTCAAGTATTTATTATTAAGTCTTATTGTATTTATTATGCATTTCTTCCAATGAATTTTTCACGATGAATAATTATACATAAGTACTACGAGTATTCATATGTAATTAACAAGAACCCGTTGCAACTACATTCTATTGTGAGCAGCTACAGGTTAAAAGCTACACTATTCCGCTTTATTTACTCAAAGCACACTAGATTAAACATTCTCATTATCAACGAATAGAACACATGTTAAAATTCATAGAAAATCTCATTATTCCGAATTGAGATGATAATTAGTTGAATAAATAAAACCCATCGTCCTCGTTCAGAACGCAAACAAAGCATGCTAAATGCCAATTGGCTAACTCAGGTTACTCAGGTATGACTACATTTGAAAAATTTAGAAGCATACTTATAAGTAGGTAAGGGGTCATTGGGTCATCTCATATTTTGTAAACTCACAATTCAGATCCGGATCCAAAATAAATCCTCTAGGTATTAGATTCTTGTGAACTGATGTAGTAGACGATGTTAAAGAATCATCTTTGATGCCTGCCAGACAACTGTCGTTGCCATTGATGAGTGCAAGTGCATTTCCAATTCCATTGTCCATCCCAACAATATTTCCAAGTAGATTGATTGTTCCATTGGTATTAATAATATCCTGTTGTGACTGTAATGCTCTGACATCATCCAAAGACTCCGACCACGAATTAGAGCGATGCTGCCGAAAATAGGAATCCGAAAGAGGATTTACAACTACTCCGTGTAGCGTATCGGACCCATGAACCGTGTGATAAGGTGATATCAGTCCCTATTCATTATCACAGCAAAAATTTCATTTAACGAATGTTCAGTTCATGCTAATAGTAATAAAATAACGTAACAACACACAAAAACTTTACAAACGACATGGGATGATCAAACCAGGTATAAAATGACAACACAATTACATAATACATAAATTATAAAATTATTCTGTTTACAACGTATTGCTAATAATACATGTTGCTGAAACCAATGAAAATATACAATGGGATTAGATAGATAAATGACTGATACAAAAGCAAACATTAAACAGGAATATGTAGGTAGTGTATTACAAGAAAATGCTAATACTACAAAGCTTTCTGATAAATTGAAAATTATACTGAAAACACAGATGGAAAAAGGGAGTTAATTTATGCCATATAAAATCTTAAGCACACATATAAAATATGAAACGAACAGCTTTGTTAATAAAAGTGCGTTGGTAGAAGTATTTTGCAGAATAACGAACAGAAAGCAAAACGAAAATTCTGAGAAAAGCATTTTATCATTTACTTTCATTTCTATCGAAAACAGGATAAAGTAGCATGAAAATAAGCATTTTCCTAATATGTCGGAGAAAAAATAAAATTGTAAATAAAACACTTTTATAGTACATGTAAAGCAATAATGCAAAGAGAACATAAAATGAAGACACAATTCCCCAAGCAGGACGGACGGGTACGGCACAAACCGAAATTAAACAGTTTTCAATGAGAGATAATTTTGTTAAAGTATAAAAATAAAAAAACAATAAAAATTACATTTACAAAAGAAAGAAGACAATCATAATGAACATGTACAACACTAAACCCTGAAATATTGCTAACCTTGGTCCACCACTTTGGAACTGTAAGACGCTGCCAATACAAAATAATATATATCACAGTTTAAATGCAAAGCTAGAAGAGTTCAATTAGAAAGATCAATAGAATTCACTGGTTTGCACAGTTTGAAACTACTGGTACAATTGTACATGTGTACACAATGGATATTTCAACAATCATGATAATTCATATTGGCATTAAATAACATTTAAATCCTCAACTGCTGAATCAAGTCATAAAGTATAACTTACAGGCTGCTTCATAGGTTGAATCTTGTTGGAAGAAAAAATGCTGGATTTGCTATTGTTGTTGCCATTTAGATTGTTGTTTTGCTTTGGATTTCCATTTTGAGCCTGGGGATTGTTTATTGCAAGCAAATGACCGTTTACACTATGCGTATTATTAGTTTGTGATGCTTTGTTAACAGGAACTGTAAAGATGCAAGAGATGGTGGCTGCAGTTTGCACATCGCCGTGTGAAGCGTAGTGTGTAATCCTGTTCAAAATATATACCAACTGTTATTCCTGGCAAAATAATCATTAGTTTAATTGTGAGAGAAGAATTCGTATTATTTTTTACTTACATAGAATGAACAAGATCACTTCCTAGAGGATGAAAAGCTATCCAATTGATATCTTCTTCATCATCCGACATATCCATATGAAAACTATTTGTTATTTGAGAGACTTCGGTGGTAAAATTTGCGATGATAGATGCTGCTTGCCATGAATTAGAAGTACTGGTCTTTTTAAAATTAGAAGCTGCCACAGCGTTGTCAGCACAAGCATTTTTACGGAGAAATGGACTACGTGCAACATGACGATAAGAAAATGCAAGGTCTTTACAAAACGGGAGTAGAGCAGTCACGTCAAATATAGTTACAACGCCCGCCTTCTTACGTTCTTGACGACGAGTGCGTCTGGAAGATCTTGAAAGCTAAATAAAAATTTAAAGGGTAAATGATACTTCAAAAATGTCACGCACGGAATATTAACAAGGTAATGTATATAAACTGTGAGACTGTCTAGCAGTATATATACATAAACTACCTCTTGCTCTTCTGTTCAAAAATGTTAAGGCGACTTAAATTAATTTGTGTAAGTATAGGAAAGTTATTATTATACATGATCTTCATTGTCATGTGCCAATTGACTGAGGAAAGGGCCCAACGCAGAAAGCGAGCGGGGAGTTCCAGCATCGCAATTTGATTTTACACGTTTTAAGTAAGAAGGACGACCAAAACACACCAATACACCTAGAAAGAGATATTATTAACTTTATGAAAGAAAATTACACGCAAACTTGATTTATGTAATGCCACTGGATGCCACATCTTACCAACAGAACAAAATCGAGCTCCGGATGTACGAGGAAACGGTATATTTGATACACCTCTCGATGGAAAAGCGGAAAAATTGTCCTCTTCTTCCAAAGGCTACAAATACAATATGAAATAAAATTATATCATTCATTTTATATTATCAAAGCACTGGTGAGAAAAATTAAATTGCTATACGACCTTAGATGTTGAAATTCATACCTTGATAAGTTTCATAAACGTTGCAAATTGATTGATACAAGCATTCAGACAAGGTTCATTTCTCTTAGCGTATTGTTGACTAGTTTGCTTAAGAGACTGGAAAAATATAAAAAGTTACAACATAATTTCTTTACAAATTCGAAAGTTCAGATTTTGCTTCGAAATCGTAAGTTTGTTATCACTGTATTTTTACTTTTAAAATCTGATTCTTATCCACTTCAATTCCACCGCTGGTAACCAAAAATGTTGGAGCTGTTGAAGGATATCCAACTGGAAAAGATGCTAAAATGACGATTGCAACAGATCTTGTCTTAGGATCGATTTTCCAACTGAATCGAAGTAAACCACGTTCTATTTCAGCCTGTAGTAATTTCATAACAAAATTAAAACGATTATAATTACTAAAATGAAAAGCAAATCATGAAAGGTAAGGAAGGTAAATCATGAAGGTAAATAGTAATAGCTTTCGTGTCTGCAAACCTGCTCAAAAATAACATTTTCTGGTTTGGAAGCTTCTACTTGTTTAAATTCTTTCTTCAATACTTCATCTCTTTCTGATATGGCACTTGAGTTTGATTTTGATTTTTTATCCAGAGATCTGTCTCCTCTCGTAGGTGCAGCTCTCTGACTCTTTGGACTTAACTGAGATTCGTCTTCCTCCATTAGTTCTAAACCGGTTTCAATACTACCATCTTCATTCGATATATTTAAGTCTGTTTGGAAATTATTTTGCCAGTCTTCCCCACATAACTGAAATCACAATGCAAGTAATTTATCGATTAGCTATACGAACAGATTGGATATTCCGCAAGATCTACTTAAATACAGACAGATTCTTAAAAAATAAGAAGTTACTTCAATGATTTCCTTAGGTAAGGTCCATATCCTTAAAGTTTGATCTCTGGACCAAGTTAGTAAATCATAATTAGTTGCTCGTTTCCAAGCAAATTCCACTATGTCGTGAGCTTGAAATGTAAAAATAGGACTTGAGAATCGCTTCCAATCCCAAAGCGACAAAAGCCCAGAATCTCTTCGAAGAATCGGAACACATTGTGTAACTATTCCTCGACCAAAAGGCTACATTAATAAATAAAAAAGGAAAAAGTTGAGCATTATAAGATAAGAAAGTATAATTAACATTATAATATATATATATTCATTTTTTAGCGTACAGCTGGACGAGCCCTCCAGATTGGAGCGGTTAAGGACAGGCACGGACCTTTTGCCTTAGCTGGATTTTGAGCATTAATCCGACTAAATTTCACTGTGCAATCTTGAGCGGCAGTGATTACCATATCTTTGCAAGCCCATTCCAAGCCTATTTGAAATACAATTATCACATAAATTATTACTTATTTCCAAATCGACTTTTACTCAGTTACCAATTTAGTAAAAAACTTTTACAGCAATCCCTATCGATAAATGCTAACCTATACTAACCATTTATTTTGGAAGCATGTGCAGCAATATATTCCATTGGAGTTGTAGGTTTTCTTAAGTCCCATATTTTTACATGACCTCCGTCACAAGAAGCAAGCATATCATTAGTCCATTTGTTCCATTTAACTTGAGATGCTCCGTCCAATGCTGACAAAGACACCTGGGGTTTTTCAATTAAAGCTTGCCGTGGACACCGAATGTCCCATACATGAACAAAACTGTCAAAGGAAGACGTAGCTAGTATACTTGGCTGTAAGGTACTCCAGTCTAAATCGGTAA
Organism: Pogonognathellus flavescens; assembly: GCA_019776165.1. NCBI lineage: Eukaryota > Metazoa > Arthropoda > Collembola > Entomobryomorpha > Tomoceridae > Pogonognathellus > Pogonognathellus flavescens. The sequence goes on from JABASD010002529.1 coordinate 20,332, forward strand.
TGACCCTTGTGTGACATTTAAGTCTATGTAGGCACTTTAACTCTGATCCATCCCTCAATTCAAAAATATCACAACGTTGACTGCTCTAAAAGTTCAAATTGCAATTTACCATTAACATCAACTTTACAATGTTTTAGTTGAATGCAGAATGAAAACATTTGGGTCATATTCTATACTTACTGCTACTGCAACTATTTTAGATGTACTGTCCAATTGCGACCACTGCGTACTTGAAATGTCATATTTTCCTCCAAATGGAATACGAACCAATATTTTATCTGGAGTTGATAAGCTCAGTCCCAAAATAGCCAAATATTTCCTCCTAAAGGGTATATTTAAATTAAGTAAGGTATTAAGACAGATATGTATAAAATAAAGTAGTTTAGTTTTCGTGAGCAGATCTGGTTATCAGATTGAGCTAACAGCTCTTGTAAAGGGCTCACTGACACTTTTATACAATTGTATTACTTGTTTGAGTAACTGAGAGGTTATTTTTTAATGTCATTATTGTTTGTTTTACGGGGTCAGTTAAAATGTGAGTGATTCATTAAGAGATTTTATATAATTTCAAAATTACCCAGCAAGAAGTGCAAGCTGCCCTCCTCGATCAAGGGACATTGTCGTGGCCTGTAAATAAAATGTCGTGTTTAAAAGTTTAAAATTGGTAAGTTATTAGATTAAATTAGATAGTAGTTGAGTTTAATTTTTCAAAACACAAACTTACTTGTAAATCCCTATATTCCCATGCGAAACTTTCGCTTCCATATTTATTATTGCTACTCATTTTCGGATTTTATTCTTTTAATAGGTCACAATATTAATCTACCAATTTCATTTCGGCACATATTTGTATCAATTCTATTTTATCAAAAACATTATAAATTTTATATGAACCAGAAACATTTTCTGATTTCGAAAACACATGAAGAATTGACACTTGCACTTTTTCAGTCTGTTTACCTGTTACAATCTTAAATTTAGCGCAACAATATCATACCATAGTTCTCTTTAGCCTTTCATCTCCTCACTGACTATGATCCTTTTTGAAGAAGCTTTTTTATTTTAAAAGTATTTAATTAATTTTGTCCTTGAAATAAATCGTGATGAAATAGCAAGAAAAAAGTACTTTGATTTTTAGTTTTTTTTTAAATCCTATATAAAGCAAAATAGGCTAAACCTGTTCATATTTCCTTAATTCCCGTGCAAAGATTAATCTTTCCCTTGAACAAATTCGTAATGAAGTAGCATGAAAAATATTTTGATTTTTAAGCTGTCTTTAAAAATCCTACATAAATTAAAATAGGCGAAACTATTAATCATTATTATGAGTAATAATTAGCATTAAATTATTTTACTAGATGTGTTAAGGAATTTAGCAATTAGTTATAGAATATTTAAATAAATAATGCTCTACTACAAGGGCGTACCCAGTACCAACTTTAGAGGCACTAGCACTAGGAGTCCTTGAAATTCCGAAAAAGTTTTTTATGTGCGGCCGAAGGCCAAAAATATGCAATTAATCCATTATTTCGGAATTTGTCCCTACACCAGATCAATTCCCGCTACCGGTTCCTTGGTACGCCCATGCTCTACTAATTCTGAATAAGTTTCGGTCAACATAGTTTTTATTTTTATATTGATTTTCATTTAGTGACTTTGATACACACATTGATCACAAATTAAACTATTTCGCATTTTAACTAACATGTTATTGTAATAACATTATTTTTATAATTGCATTAACATTCTTTGAGATGTACCATAATTCTGGCTAAAGTTTGAATGTACTATTACTAGAATTATCTAAGGTTTAGACAAGGTATAGAATTTGAATTTTAAAAAGAGTTTATAAAATTGGATAAAGAAGATCGCTATTAAGTGACTACGTTTTGTATTATGTTTGTTATGAGTTGTCATTTCGCTTGCACCATTTGTTTCTATTCTTCATATCATTTCATTATTTAAGAGCAGCACCTACATTCCATGTTTTTATACCAGAGAGGGGCAATAATACTAAATCAGCAAGTCTGACGTTGGGTAACAAAGGTCGTGATTGGGAAACTCTTTCTAATTCCTAAACACTTTTCCCGATCAACGAACAAGGAGTTAGATTTGATTTTCAAGTCATGTTCCAAGCAAGCCCGAGTTTTGATAAGCTGTTGATGAGACGCTTCAACTTCTCCCAATTTACGCTGCAATTGCTCCAAAGTTTCATTGACATCCTGGATTTCTTGAACAATTCGGAAATGAGCGTCATCTCGACAAAGTTCAATATCAGGGCGATGAGTTCGGCGTTCCAAACGAGTCTGAGCAACTTTCAAAGCCGGAGCTTTGTCTTCGATGGATTTACGAATTATATCCATATGCTTTTCCATGTCATAAATCTCTTGCTGAGTCTTGGACAAATGACACTGAATTTTGTTCTTCGCGTCAAGTAATTCAGCAACTCGTAAGGAGAAAGCATTATTTGTGTTATTCCAGGCAGCCCAAGTTTCATTAGCAGCTTGAACCAGAAGATTGTCAATCATAGCATGAATCTTTTGAGACGAGGCACGTTCAGCCTTTGATCTCTTCAAAAGTGCTTCGGTAAACCCAGCCCAAGTTTCAGGAATGCTAACAGTTGGATCCACCTAATTTATGGAAAACATATATTGTTAAAGATATTTATTAAGGATTCTTAGAAAATTGAAGAAAAAAGGAGTCTCGTAGACGATTAGTAGAGGAAAAAGCTCTCAGAAAATTGAAAGAGATAAGAAAAATTGATTTCCAGAGAATTGGAGAAACTAAAAAATTAATTATTTAAGAAACTCATTTCTCGAGAGTATAAAATAATACTTTTTCTATCCCAGAATGAAAAGCAATATCTCTTGAATTGTTATTAAGTTGTGCAGCTCCAGTGTCGATTTGGTACGCTTGTTCTTTTCTCTGAAGATCTCGTTCCAGTTCATGGCGGGCAGCTCTTCCTCTTGCCAAATGAGTATTGATGCCATCCAACTGCTGACACAACTTTTGTTGCCAATTACGAATAGTTTCGATTTCGCATAGAAGAGCCTGTTCTGCAGTATCATGAACTAAGTCTACACCTTGACGAGATTCACGAGCGTATAGGTTTTCTTGAGCGATATGAAGTGGTCCGTCTAATTCTTTTATCATTCTCTCCAGGGACTGACGTGTTTCCAACAATTTATGGCCTTCGGTTACAAGCATATCCAATTCTTTCATGATCTCCTGTTTCCAGTAATTTATATCCGTTAGACGCTCTCCAAGCTTCTTCCCAGAATCCATTTGTCCTCTTGAAGAACGATCATCAGTTTCCCGAACGAGACGCAAAGCTTCTGTACGAACAAGCTCAGAGGTATTTCGACTGCAATCCGCTCCCATATACAACTGCGCGTTATTTGCTGCCCAATCTGCCGGAGAATACCTAAATTCCGAGAAAAAATCGTAGTTTCCTTCATTTAACAATAATTTTTCAACATTTCTCAAAAAATTAAAATATTTTAATGTAGAAATAAGCTTTAACCGAGTGTAAAGAGCTGTGCGAGCTGCGTGGGCAGCATTCACATTGAATCCCGTGACCAAATTGGGGAATTTCATAGGTTCAGTTGGACAACCATCCCCAGCATAACCAGAATCATACTTGCAGTATTCTTTAGACATGCCTGAATAGACAGACGTCTCTGGAGGCTTTTGAACAAGAGTGTGACGCCAAGGAAGTGTCCTTGAAATTTTAAAATCGATATTAATTATTTATGTAAATTACTATTCTCTTTTAATGTAAACGGTTAATTTACCGTAAAAGGGAGGTTACTCCAGGACGTGTACAACGATCCGTTTTCGAGACCCATCCTTCACCTCTACAATCACCGTTCCAACCTTTTTACAACACATGCATTTAATTTATTATGCACGACTAGTTTTTTATCAATTTTAATTGTATGGAATAATATGGAATAATTGTTACCGCATGCATGCGTTCGAGGTCCATGGTCAATCTTTGTACAAAATCATTTGGGAAAAGAAAAAATTGGGTGAGCATTTCATGAATAATAATATCAGAATGAATATGATCTTTACGTAAAATAATTTGCCAATTTTTGGACATACCTTGTTGACATCACTGTACGGAAGATTGCAGGCGTTTATGCAATACATTCCGATGCTTCAACCGCAAAAGTTAACTGAAGAAATCAAACTAAATACACAAAATGTAGTACTGGAGAAATAAGAATGAGATTCAAGGACCACCTTCTAATCACGAACTTCGTAGGTAAAACTGACGAAGTTCTTCAAAGTCAAAAATGTTGGACAAACAAAATCACAAATCTCTTTCCTTCATTCATAATTCTGAAGCTATTCAAATTACGTAACTTACCATAACAACAAAATTAAATAGTTCACATTTATAATTTTGCATGGTTCTTTTGGATCTTTTGGATCTATGTAACTGTTGCATAAAAAATAGTTTGTGTTTACTGGAATAGTTATCAGTTTAGTTCCTGAAAACATCAAGTACGGAGATATCCATACAGAATCTGGTTTAATACAAATAGTGAACACGAATGGAAATGAATTCCTTTACGATGCAACTTCAATGATAAACAAAGGAGCTCAGTCTAACTGCCCTTCCCTCGTTTTTGGAAGCAAGGATTTTAAAATGGAGGTAACTCGGTGTGGAAACAGATCAACTGATGATGGCTACGACAGAGATTTCCATCTATATCAATTAGAATGGACACCTGGTAATAAGACGACAGATCAGTCGCTTTTAATCTGTCATAGTTTGACTACAATCGTAAATTCATTTAAACTGCACACTTTCCTAAAACAAATACCTTCCAGATTACATTACATTGGGTATTGACGGAGAAAAGTTACTCACAGCCCCCTACCCGGAGAAATCTATATTTGATTTGGCTTCAGGTGGCAAAATTCCTGAAAGTAAAAATCCTTGGAAGTTTCCCTACGTATCCAACCCAAAGACTGCACCATTCGATGATTTCGTAAACTCATTACTTCCTCATTTTTCATATTTTAAGCTTTTCTAAGTATATTCGCGTGAAAATGAAATCAACATCATTTTTTCAGTATGAATATGGTTACATAGTTTTCAATTAGAATCGACATATCTGTTGGAGGCATCAACTCTTTCTCCGATGACAATAAAGGGTCTTACGACAAGCCTTGGAATAATTCAGATCCAAAAGTAGATACATTTCACTAAATAATGTTATCCTTATTGAATTACATTAAGCATACTTCATAGATAATTTCTATAATATGTATGCGTATGTATGCACGAGTGATCTGTATTTAATTGTTTTGTTGTAAAATAAAATAATTCTTGAATACATGTTGCAGGCATCGTTAAGTTTTTGGAGAAACCGAAATTTGTGGCAGCCGAGTTGGATTGAAGACGAAGTAGCATTGAAAATCGATTACATTAAAGTATGGTCCTGCAACGTAACAAGGCATTCTGATAACAAAAACTTGCGAATTCGGGATTCTTCAGAAGAGTTTATATATAATATGGAAGAATCAATGTTTTAACAGTTGCATTGTTTTGTATTAATCATTGTCATTACTGTCATCGCACACTTTGTATGATGTTTTGCATTGTAAAAATGTTACGGCAAAGT